>JALXFT010003641.1:0-232769 GCA_023376895.1 Aspiorhynchus laticeps | reverse complement strand
TCATTGTGAGGTTCCTGAGGGGTGCCAGGAGATTGAACCCCTCTAGGCCACCCCTGATGCCCTCCTGGGGACCTCTCTATCGTCCTGGCTGGACTTCAGAGGGGTCCCTTTGAGCCGCTGGACTCAGTCGAGCTGAAATACCTGTCGGCTAAGACAGCGCTCCTGACCGCGCTCACTTTCATCAAAAGGGTCGGGGACCTCCAAGCATTTTCGGTGAGCGAAGAGTGCCTTGTGTTCGGGCCCAAGGCTCCCACCACGCCCTTCCGCGATCAGATGGTGAACCTGCAAGCACTGCCTTCGGAGGAGGCAGACCCAGCCTTGGCATGCTGTGTCCCGTAAGGGCATTGCGCATATACGTGGACTGCACCCGGAGCTTCAGAAGCTCTGAGCAGCTCTTTGTCTGTTACGGAGGTCAGCAGAAAGGGAAGGCTGTCTCCAAGCAGAGGTTAGCCCACTAGATAGTGGATGCCATCGCCTTGGCGTACCAATCCCAAGGCGAGCCGTGCCCCATGGGGGTGAGGGCTCACTCCACACGGAGTGTTGCCTCCTATGCAGGAAGAACTGGCCGGTGTCACGTTTGCTGCGCCATTCCCCCTCACCCGGGGATACGAGCGCCTGTTTTCTCCTCCAGTTCAGTTCCCCGGATGGCGAACCCTGGTGGAGTTCCTCCAGCACCCCCGGCAGTCAGACTGGGCGGAGCAGTCTGACGCCAGGCCCAGTACTTGTGCTACCTCGCCCGGGTCTCTGGTCAGCCCCTGTACTCGGCTAGGTGTCCGTATGGCTTGATTCCCTTCGGGTAATCCCATACGTGTATTCGTCCACGGTAAGGTTTCCCTCACGGTAAACCTGTGTCTTCCCTTTGACAGAGCTCTCTGTCAGGCCCTGCTGGCAACCCTCCTCCCTACTCCTAGGTAGGATCTGCCCCAGGGTCCAGTCATATGTAGTACTGCCCCAGGCCTGGGTCAGTCCATATCAGTGTCTCCACATGGTACCTCCCTTCGGGCAGGATGTGACCTCCGTAGCGCCCTTCTCCGGAAGGCTCGCTTCCCCATCGTTACTGCCAAGCTGTATCAACAAACAGGAAAGACGTGAAGCATCTTTCATTGAAGGTCGAAATCCCTTCCGACTTCTGGGGAGAGGAACAGCGGCTTGGCTATCTCCAGCAGCGATGTACTCAGTGGTCCCTGGGGGCACCAAGGTTAGCGAATTTGCGCTGGAGCGATGGGAAGGTTGCGACCTTTCGCATGGCATTTGTCTGTCACGCGCTCGCTTGTCAACATCTGCATGCCACAAGGTCGTGACGGGGTTCAGGTTGTGGCGCTTTCCATAGGATCCCTATGTCGTCACGACATAACTCGTAGTGACCGACAGATAGGGAACGTCTCGGTTACGTACGTAACCCTCGTTCCCTGATGGAGGGAACGGAGACGTTATGTCCCCATGCCACAATCTTGAACCACCGCTGGTTGCCTGGGACTCGTTCTCGGCTCCTCAGCGGAAAACCTGATGAGTGGATGCACCTGTCGCCCTTTTATACCCGTATGTACGGGAAGTGGCTCAGGTATGCAAATTCCACTAGCCAATATTCATTGGCGTTTTCTCTTTACAGAGATGATTGAGGCTTCCAGGTAAATCCCCTATGTCGTCACGACATAACGTCTCCGTTCCCTCCATCAGGGAACGAGGGTTATGTACGTAACCGAGACGTTGCTTATGGGAATTATCATTTCCTCAAATACTACTGAAGCCTTATTAAATCACGCCAGTGAAACTGGCCAATGGCGTTCAAGCGCGCGAAAATATGAGGGGGCTCGCCACTATATAAAGCAGCACTTGTAAGTCATCCATTCAGAATCTTGACTGAAGCAACTTGGCGTTCAAAGATCCTGAGCTAGGTGACACGGCAATAAGAGCAATGTCTCGTTCCCTCATCTCAGGGAACCGAGGTTACGTGAGTAACCGAGAGCGTTCCCTTTCGATTCGGTCACTCTACATTGCTTATGGGAACGTATAAAATCCTGCCGTGTCACAGCGATGGAGCCTTGTTCGACTAGTATGTCAAGTTTCACATACGGACCCATAACGAGAGTGTTAAACACAGCTCCGGTCTACAGGACCTAGTCGAAACCATGTAAAGTCAAGGGGGGGCGCGGCAACTAGACGATGCTGCGTCACACCAGGGGCGGAGTTAATGCTGGTGAAACAGAGAATGTGAAATGGCGGCGGCTCCGGCGCTATCACATATAGATCAGTTGAAGTTTGTTTAATTTCAATGAAATTATGTGTTATGATGCAACAATTGTACCGGTGCACAAATAATCAGAGTATGAATGTGACCAAGTCTGAAAGACGAGATGAAATATATAATAACAGTGTGATTAACTGATAGAGACAGCAATGAATTGGTGGTACGTCAACACAGGGGTGTATACGACCTAGTCGAAACCACTGAGGCAATCAGCTCAAATCATAACTGAGGCTGAGTGGGCTCGTGTGCTGCTCGCACTGACAGCACATGCGAGGCAAGCGACGACACATCTAGGCTATAAAACCTTGCGAAATTGCTGGGTGATGACCAGCCTGCTGCCATGCAAATATCCTGAATAGACATGCCATTTGCCCAGGCCCATGATGACACGAGTCCGCGGGTTGAGTGGGCCCGAAACCCTATAGGACATTCCATGCCCTTAGAGCTATAAGCCAAAGCAATTGCATCGACTATCCAGTGCGACAGCCTTTGCTTGGACACCTGCAGGCCTTTTGTGCGTCCTCCAAAGCATACAAATAGCTGATCCGAGAGTCTGAACTGAAGAGCGCTCGATATAAGTGCGCACCGCACGTACAGGGCACAGTAGAAAAGTATTAAGCGGCTTCGCCTCGGCCGGTGTTTCGGAGCAGAAAGCAGATAGTATTATGACCTGCGCTTTAAATGGAGTCGAAAGCACTTTAGGCACATAACCTTTTCTAGGCTTCAAGGTGAATCTGCAATCACCTGGCCCAAATTCAATACACGAGTCGTCAATTGACAGCGCCTACAGGTCCCCGACTCGCTAAACAGAGGCCAGCGCGAGCAGGAGCGCTGTCTTGAGAGAGAGCGCTCGTAAGCTCGCCGATTGCATGGGCTCGAACGGGGGTCCCATGAGAGCGTCAAGCACAAGTGCCAAGTCCCAAGTTGGTAGGGTGGAAGGGCGAGGAGGGTTCAGCCTTCTGGCTCCTTTTAAAAATCGTATGATCAGGTCATTTCTACTGATTGGACGATTTTCGACGTGCGCGTGAAAGGCTGTTATAGCGGCCACATACACTTTCAATGTGGATGGCATACGACCACTATCAAATCGTTCTTGAAGGAATGCAAGAATTATTGGTATTGGGCAGTTGAATGGGTATTCATTTATGTGTGTAAAGACACCTCGTGGAAGGAGCCCTAGCCTCAGAGATAGTGTTCAACATGAGCTGAGGAAGTGCATCTGTTACTGGCAAGCTCCGTCGAGCGGCCAGACATGAAGGCTCCATGACTCTGGATTTGGGTGCCATATCGTTCCCTGTGCTTGCGAGAGGAGGTCTCGCTTCAGTGGGATAGTCCACGGGGGGGGCTACCAGCATTTCCACCAGTTCTGGGAACCACGGCTGATTGGGCCATTTCGGTGCCACTAACAGAACAGATTCCTTTTTCTCTCTGATTTTGCAAAGCACGCGAGGCAGGAGTTTCACTGGGGGGAAAGCATACTTGCGTACTTTCGGCCAGCTGTGGGCTAATGCGTCCACTCCCAGGGGAGACCGTGTCAATGAATAAAACAGAGGGCAGTGAGTGTTCTCCACTGATGCGAAGAGATCCACCTCCGCCCTGCCGAAAACTGTCAAAGGGTGCAATCTCCACTCTCCGTGGATCACCCTGCCCCTCGACAGTAGGTCTGCGCCGTGATTCAGGCGTCCGGGGACATGTACTGCTCTGATGGAGAGGAGGTGTCGATCTGCCCACAGAAGGAGGTCCCTCGCCAGCCGCAGTAGCGGCCGCGAGCTCACACCCCCTTGGTAATTTATAAACACTACCACTGTCATGTTGTCCATCCTGATAAGAACGTGATGGTGGAGAATGTCCGGGAGAAAGCAATTGAGTGCTAAGTGTACAGCACGGAGCTCCAGACAGTTTATGTGCCATGACTTCTCCATCGCATATGGGGTCGCATATGCAGGAGTCCTAGATTGCACACTGTTGAGGCAGAAGCCATCTGGCCGAGCATCCTCTGAAAGCATTTCAGTGGGGAAGATTGCCCTAACTTGAAGACTGCGAGAGAGCTGCTCAGTTTTTGTGAGCGTTCCTCTGATAGATGCGCTCGCATATTAATTGAATTCAGCTCCACTCCTAAAAATGTACCAGCATGCTCTTTTGCATATTTGCAGTCAGCCCTAAGCTCTGAAGATGAGCGAAGAGTCTGAACTTGTTGCTGAGCAGCGCGCTCTCTGATTGGGCTAAGACTAGCCAATTGTCGAGATAGTTCAGGATGCGCATTCCGCTCTGCTTCAGAGGAGAGAGAGCAGCATCCATGCACTTCGTAAACATTCGAGGTGCCAGGGATAAACCAAAGGGAAGGACCGTGAGTTGGTACGCTATCCCCTCGAATGCAAATCTCAGGAAGCGCCTGTGGCGGGGGGCTACCTGAATGTGAAAATAAGCATCCTTTAAATCCACGGAGATAAACCAATCTCTCGGTCTGATGTGTGAGAGGATTTGTCTCAGCGTAATCATTTTGAACGAGCGCTTCGAAAGCGCGCGATTCAGCGGCCTCAGGTCCAAGACTGGGCGGTGTCCGCCGTTTTTCTTTGGCACCAGGAAATAACAGCTGTAGAAGCCGCTCTCGCGGTCTGCGAGGGGCACCGTCTCTACAGCGCGCTTTGCGAGAAGGTTGTGTATTTCCTCTCTCAGAACTGAGACATTCTGTTCCCGCACAGTGGACATTAACACACCGTTGAAACGGGGCGGTCTGCGGAAGAACTGAAGCGTGTAGCCGTTCTTTATTGATTTCATAACCCACTCTGATACCCCTGGCAGTGCCTGCCACGCTTCTGTGAACTGTGACAGCGGGCGAGGCGGACTGCACACCGTGAGGGATAACTCGCTGTTGGGGGGCGGGGAGTTTAATACCACACAAGTGTGAGAGTGAGTGATGGGGGAGAAGGGAGTGAGAGTAGGGTTGTGACGGTGAGGAAATTTTCCCACCGGTTAATCGATGTGTGACAACACCGATAATACCGGTATTACCGTGGTGGGGGGTCGTTTGAGTTTTCCCTCTTTTCCTAGCTTTCCTTCGTTTTAAATAGCCTGTAAGTGCCATGCACCTGTTACTTTCACTTTTAAATTCACGGCAATTCGGCGTCAAACAGTTGTTTGTTTTTAGTTCGTTTGAGTTTTCCCACTTTTCCTCACGTTCCTTTGCTTAAATAGCTTATAAAAGCCCTGTTCGCGTTTTACTTTCATTTTTAAATTAGCGGCAATTCTGCATCAATTGCTTGAATTCAATTCAAGCAACAACAAAATACAACGTAGAACAAAGAACTTTTATTAACAAAACGAATAAAAATACACCATGCTATATGCCTAATATAAAATAACAAATAACTTATAAAGTTTAAATAGGTATACAAAACTAAAAATCAGTAAAGAATGAGGAACAGATAATTATGAAATGTAGAACATTTATTAGCAAAACGAATAAGAAAGTTTGGAGGCACGGACGGCATACGTCTTTATGTAAAATAATGGGGGGAAATATGCACAGTTTAAATAAAATAAAAATCAGCACACTGTGGAACCAAATAAACGAGAAACGAATGTTTTAAAAAACGTCCATTATCACTTAGATCAGTGGTTCTAACGAATCCGTCACGAATCCAGATGCGCTCCACCATGCTGAATGTTACAGTCTATGTGCTGAACACAATTAAAAAATAACTTTCAGTTTTACAGTTCATTTTAGTTTTTACATTAATTAAAAAAATAACTAAACAAATATAAGCTATAATGTTATGTAAAATAATTTAGTTTTTCATATATTATTTTCAGACATGAGCAGATCTATGTACTCACGTAATTAATGTTACGCATTTAACAAACACTTACAAGCGCGCACTTTCAATTCAAATAGTCATCAGCAGTCATTAGTTCTGTAAAACTGAGCATCAGAATGAACAAATTTGTTAAGGGAGAAAATTAAATGTGGTAAATGCCAGCGAAGGAACACATTCAAACAAGAATAGTCACAGCATCAGCAGTGAAGAGAGTGCTGGACTCTCGGTTTGCCCCGCGCCACTCACTTGAAGATGTTCAGGGAAAAAGAAACACCCAGCAATCATCCTTAATTACAGACATGTGGCGAAACATCTCTAGAGAGAACCTCAGATTATTAAACTCGAAAATGCTTTTCATATTTGGATCAACATAGGCTTCATTTGTGAACGCACACTTTCAGTAGTGTCGCGCGTCAAGTCACGCTTCCGCGCGCATCTTACAGACTGCAACGTCATTGTGCTGTTACTCCTTTCGAGCAGAATTTCACAAATTTGGTCAGCTCCCGACAGCGTCAGGTGTTTTATTAATGGTGAGTAGAATTATTTATTTATTTACTTATTTATTTCAATAAATGTAATCATTTAGATATCAGAATATTTAGGCTATAAATAATATTATAAATCTGGTTGGTTTGTATTGATGACATAATCTGGTTGGTTTGTATTGATGACGTAATATGTAAATGACATGCGTGCAGCCAGTGATACTTGCACTTGGACCATAGTGCGGCCCGGTGGAAAAAAAGGTTGAGAACCACTGACTTAGATTAATGGCAGAAGTCAACAGCCTTTTCAAAATCCAAAATATTTTTAAAACAGGCACTTTTACATTTCGTTTTGAAACTCTTCTTTCATCGTCTTGTCTGTCTCACCTCACTCTTCTCGTCAGTCAGCTCGACTCACTCTCCTCATGTGTGATAAATGAAATCTAATCTGAGATGCGCGACTGTCGTTCGTTCGGTTCAGCAGCCGCGTTCAGTTTTAATTGTAGTGTCCTCTAACTGAACTAAATGATTTTTATTACTATAAAAAAAATCAAAATGACGGTGTGGGACGGTGCAAGTGACGTAAACGGTGTTGCGGCTTAACACCGGTATCACCGCCAACACCGTCTATCGCGGCAAGCCTAAGTGAGAGGAGGAAATTTGCCCTGATATTGAGGTGATTTGTTTATTTATTTTTTTACTTTATTGCACTGCACTGTGGAACAGTCAAAACACAAACATGACAATTGTTCTTGCCGCCCGCAACAGGCAGGGGGGCGTGGTGAACACACAGCAGTGTGAGCAGACTTTCTCAGTGGCTCGTCTTCGGCGCTGAGTGCAGCTTTCCTCCTCCGAGAGACCGCATCAGAAACGCGGCTTTGATCCCGGAGCCGGTAGCCTGCCGTCTCTGTCAGGGTGGGGTCTCTGGCCCTTCGAGCCCTGGCGGCGCTTCGGCCAAGACCGTCTTGGTCTCACCACCGGCTCATGCTCACACCGAACAGCAGTAGGTGTGGCGAACGGTCTTCCCACGTGCTGCGCTGAGGAGGAGCGGGAACGCGCAGGAGATTTCGTGCCGGCACGCTTTGGCAGGAAGTGGCTAATGGCCTTCGATTGCTTCTGCGCTTCAACGGAGCGCTCCATGAATGTCTCTACCGCCGCTCCAAAGAGACCTGAGGGATTCACGGGAGCTTCCAGAAGGGCCGTCTTCTCTGAATCTTTCAACTCGGTCAGAGTAAGCCACAGGTGACGATTCAGCACCACAAGATTCCCTATATTGCGGCCGATTGCTCAAGCCGTCACCTTTGTTGCTCTGAGGTCCAGGTCTGTGGCGCGTTGGAGCTCTTTGAAGACTTCAGGGTCCGGGCCACCTTCATCCAGGGACTGAAGAAGCTTGGCCTGATACACCTGAAGTATCGCCATCACATGCAGTGTTGAAGCTGCCTGGCCCGCCGCTGAGAAAGCCTTTCCAGCAAAGTTTGCGGTGGCGCGGCAAGGTTTAGATGGGAGAGATGCGTTGTTTCTCACCCTTCAGTTCGCTGCGGCTGCAGGACAGAGATGGGCAGCGACGGCTGCCTCCACGGGGGGAGTTTAACATACCGGTCAGCGCCGTCCACAGACGACAGAAGGGAGGATCCCGGATTGTGCACCCGACTGGTGAGCTGGTTCCACGACTTCGCTATCTCGTCGTGCACCTCCGGGAAAAAGGGGCCGGGCCTCCGCGGGGTGTCCTTTCGGCCGCGATCTGACTGAAGGAACCACTCGTCCAGACGGCTTCTGGCCGGCATGGTAGGAGGCACCCACTCCAGACCGAGCTCATCAACCGCCTTGGTCAGGACGCGTAGGAGCTCAACATCACTGTGATGGAGGTCCCCGCGTCACTGTTGGGCACAGTGTAATCCAGTGGGCTGTTGGACCACTCCTCCCTCACAGACGCTGTCACCGAGATGGCATCATCCTCCTCCATGGCTCCGAAATAAGGCTTCAGTAGTATTTGAGGAAATGGTAATTCCCATAAGCAATGTAGAGTGACCGAATCGAAAGGGAACAAGTTTTTACGCTTGCATGAGGCGTTTTTTAGGCAATTCGAAAAAGGAATAATTCGCAAAACTGCAATGGAAACAGATTATTCACATTCACAGGTCATCTGGCGTACATTAAAGTCACATGATAATTCTTTATTGTACTATAATAGGGTGACCATATGTCCTCTTTTCCCTGGACATGTCCTCTTTTTGGACCTAAGAAAATGCATCCGGCCGGGATTTCTAAATCGCCCAAAATGTCCGGGATTAGGCTTTTGCTTTTTATAGTCGCCATGCATTGTGTGTAGGGCTGCACGATATATTGCTGACAAGCTGACAAGCTACGCATATATCGACTGATATATCGCCTTCGATATGAACGCGATATATGCGTAGCTTGTCAGTGAACTACGGCTCCGTGTATTAAATGCCGCTCCATTTGAAAACAGGTGATGGAGATTAACCGCTAATCAAGGAACCGGCTTTACTGACGAGATGCGCATGCATATCGCATGCAATATTTTAGTATTAAAGCCCTTTTCTTTTCCCGCTCCCAAATCCTGCCCATTACCTCCTGCTCCCGCAAACATTCTAATATTGAATACAATTTTCGTGCATCAGGGATCCGCTATCAATATGCGGAATATTTAAACCACTATGGATGCAGGATAGCCAAATCCACATTTTTTCCATGGAATTGGGCTGATTTTAAACTTTTGCGGCAGATTGATTTTCTCCCGTGGGTTAAAGGTTTGAAATATTGCATTAATTACATTTGACTGAAATGCTTGTATTGAAACATTTTGCATTCTACCTATGATAAACTGTGATAGATGTTAAAATTTGTGAAGGATGCATGGCCACTGGTAGGAAGCCTTTTAGCTATGTTTATGATCAATCTGCAAAATGGTGACTAAAATATGTATTTTGGGTATGGAAATGACATAATTTGGGTTTTAATATGGGATATTGGTCATTGTGCTACTTTTGGCGCTACTTTAATCCCCACCCCCGCCCCGTCTGCATTCTGCCCGCACTGTCCTCTTTTTTGAAAACTAAAATATAGTCACCCTAACTATAACCTCCAAGAAACACCTCATACATGACTGCTCTCAAGTATAAGGGGCTTTCCTTGCCAGTAATACTTGGATGGACTGCGCTGCTTCACTAAACATACACGCCTACTTTCCTTTGAATAAAAATAATGGCTAGTGCAGTGGCTTTGATGTACATAAACCTACCAACATCCGTTGGCATGACTTATTTGCGAGATGAAAAATGTGAAAAATGTTTTAGTCAGTCTTAGCTGCACTTGAAGGCTAGTATTTGTCTGGTCATGTGATCTCAACATGTCTATCAACAAACTGCTTGAATTACTACACTTGTTTGACATTCTTCATAAATATTAATTTCTGTAGAGCTGGACATTTTAATAAGGATCAAATGAGTGAGTTCAGCTTTGAGAATCATAACCAACCTGTTTGTTCCTCAGTATCTTCATGTGTGACTCTGAATGTTTCTTCAATCTTCATGTCTTCACTCTCCTCTTTAATAAACACCATCTTTGATTGTTCCTCAGTATCTTCATGTTTGACTCTGAATGCTTCTTCAATCTTCATGTCTTCACTCTCATCTTTAATAAACACCATCTTTGTTTGTTCCTCAGTATCTTCATGTTTGACTCTGAATGTTTCTTCAATCTTCATGTCTTCACTCTCCTCTTTAATAAACACCATCTTTGTTTGTTCCTCAGTATCTTCTTGTTTGACTCTGAATGCTTCTTCAATCTTCATGTCTTCACTCTCCTCTTTAATAAACACCATCTTTGTTTGTTCCTCAGTATCTTCTTGTTTGACTCTGAATGTTTCCTCAATCTTCATGTCTTCACTCTCCTCTTTAATAAACACCAATTCTATAATAGTGTGTCAGGTGGATCTCAGCCTCTTCAGCAGGAGTTTTTCTGTGTTTGGACACTTTGTCCTGTTTAAGATGAGAATAGTTGCGTCTCAATCAGCACCCTAGCTCAGTAGTCAGCACATTGGGAAGGGAGTCAGTCAGAGAGATAGTTAATGGACTTAGATGATCTGATTAAAATATACAAAGAAATCATAGAGAAAGTTAACATTAGATATTCATGATTTATATTTGGTATTCAATTATATATATACATAACAGGGCTGTACATATGTCGCACATGCTATGAAAAACTAGTCTGTGCGATGAATAAATTTACCACTGTAGCACAATAGCAGTAGTGTTGATGCAGTCATGTCAGGGAGAAGCTGTGTTTCTATGCGAACGCAAAAGCACTTTATTTGGTCTTCCGAAAGTAGATGCAGTTAGGAATCATTAAGATTACTTACAACAGAACAGCAATGCATTTTATGAACGACCGTTTCGTGAACCTAGGAGAGGATCATTCTGACTTTGCTATGACAATCTGGCACTTCTGAATCAGTGACTGTAAGTATGTTTCGTTATTAGTTTAAGTATTTGCTATTGACTGTTCAAATGCAGAGTTTTGCACATCACAGCACGTCAGCTATCTTAATCGCAGCTTGTGTGCAAATACAAAGATCATCATCACTTTTTTCTCTCACGCGACTCTGTTCCTCTCTCGGGCTTGAACTGATGGTAAAACTAAGGACATTATTAACTGTCTTTACTTTCATTTTGAATATAATAAGTGTAAATAATTTAATTGTCTTCATAGCTCCTTAAGAAGACCGCAACTATTTTAATGAAACTATAACACTATAGCCTATTATAGGCACACTTGGTTCAATAGCCTATAACTTAATCTTGGCCTATGTGACAGTATCGTAATCTTGGCCTATGTGACAGTATCGTAATCTTGGCCTATGTGACAGTATCTTAATCTTGGCCTATGTGACAGTATCTTAATCTTGGCCTATGTGACAGTATCTTAATCTTGGCCTATGTGACAGTATCTTAATCTTGGCCTATGTGAAAGTGATTTCCATTAGTTTTAATTTACAGTGCAGTGCAAATGAAGGCATAAAACATTAATTTAATTTATCTTTTAATCAAATGAGAGTTAAACTCTATTTTTGGCAAACAAATGGGTTTACTATTAAAATGAAAACATGGAAGAAATAGCGTATTGTGTGATTGTTCTTTTAAACAAAGTTGTAATAATTGTTGTAGTAGTGTTAGTAGATAAACCGAACTTTTATTTTGACAGGTTGCCATGAGGACCTCTTAAGCTTCTGTAGCCTATGTATGATATGTAGGTGTTTGACTTGAAGATCGATCGTATGACATCAAAGTACGGCGAGATAAAGCATACAGGAGACGTCTGCTCTCTTAGTGGGCGGAGCTAATGCGTAAACGGCAATCTCATTGGCCCGCGCTCACCTATTATCGTCCGTTTTGATTTCAGCGAATCAGTTTGAGCGAACGCAGACAACGTGATTAATATTCATGAACCCAGCAGCTCAATAATCCTTAGTGCGTTTTATACTGTTATTAGTAGTAGAATTCATAGTGGTTTTGTTATCTTATCAGTATTATTTGTAGTTTTTTCTTTTTTTTATAGAAACACTAAATGACAAACAATATCTTAAGCACCAGTCCTAAGTTCAGTCAACATGACAAATACATTCATACATGGTTATTATAATTACTAAAGTTATATCATCATATACTGCTCAAATTATCATAATATCATATTATAATGTTTGACTGATTGATGCTAAGTGAGATGTTTAAAAAAACCTGTCATTTTACAAACATAAGCTTTATATAGATATAATTATATATAATTGAAAATCATTCAATTGATTATTGTAAATATGATCAACCCTCTATGGACACCTTGGCAATATAATCTCCATTGGCTTGTCTTTTTTTAGTTTACTCACCAGACCAATATTAATTATATGATATACTATGCCAAGGTGTCTATAGAGGGTTGATAATATTTACAATAATCAATATAATTTGATAGGTGTCTCTCACATTGTCCCACAGAAACATTACAATAGTGTAGATTAGTGTGCAATGTTTTATAATAATAATGTATTCTATTTAGTGTCCATTTCATTCATTTAACATTTGGGACATCCAAGTTATTTGACATATTTGAACATAAAAAAGTAACAATAGTTACTTTCCCTGGTAATTAGTTTATTTTATAATGATGTAACTCAGTTACTATTTGTGAGAAGTAACTAATATAACTAATTACTTTTTTAAAGTAACGTGCCCAACACTGCATACTATACAATGATTTATTGATTGTCTTTGTTGAATAATACAGAATATAAAGAGCTTTAAAAAATAATCGCATATTAAATCGCAATCGCAATATTGGTAAAAAAAAATCGCAATTAGATTATTTTCCAAAATCGTTCAGCCATAGTATTGTTTGGGGCCAAATGTATTTTTATTTTTGATACTTTAAAATAAATATATATATAATTTGATCAGATTTACCCACTGTTATATTATAACATCGCTAGTATTTTATTTAGTTTCAGGAAGCCAAAGCTAAGTTAAAGCTTCTGCTAAACAGCTGGACAGTGTTTGACAGCATCAATAATAATGTAGCACGAATCTGGCTATATTCCCAACATCAGCTCTCACTATGTTTGATCGCAGGCGAGAGATTTCGTCCAGGATCGAGAAATCAACACGCTATCATCGGATCGTGCTCTCGCAACTTATGCCTGGCTCACACTACAGGATTTTTAGCCCGATTTAGCCCCGATGTTCCCCTCCCGAGAATCGGAGGAAAAATCTTGTGAGCACCTCGATCGGTCCCGATGTTCGGCGCGGATTATCTGGTAATGTGAGGCGTTCACAGATCGAACCTTGCACCTCCCGATCTGCTCGCACACAAATCGGGGCCACCCCGATCATATCAAACATGTTTGATATTTAAGATTTAAATCGGGATGATGACGACTGATTACGTCAGTACTTTCACAATAGCCAATGCGCGACCGCAAAACAGCTGCTGCACAGGTCCCTTGGATAGTGGAGATGGAGGAAACGCAGTGGCGGCGCTAGGGCTGGGCTTGACGGGGCTATAGCCCCATCAGAAACTTGCTTATCCCCGGCACAGCCCCCCCAAGGATTTCCAAATGATTTTCCTGTTTTTTAACTCTCAGTGTCACTCTCATTAACATTGAAAAATAAACATTAAAAACCTAAAAAAGGTGCCTAATATGTGGCCTATAAACAATTGATAATATGGGGGAGCAACTCAACTCAAGCAGAAGTGAAAGTAAAAAAAAAAAAAAATAACTTGACGGCTAACGCTGCATTAATGGCGCATATTCTCTCTGAGACAACGAGAGACGAATCTACTTTAACATATGCTGATAACGGTATATAACTGTCTTAAACTGTCTCTTGTGGCTCGATCGTATAGTGAAAAACATGAGAAGAAACTTTATTTCGCGTTAAACAGGTTGTTTTTGAAAATTGGTGCATGAAATAAAGCTGCTCTGAATTTTCATTGATGACTGCAGTGTTAATAATAATAATTATAGGCCTATAATTCATTGTATAAATTAATAGATCTGTTTTTTTTAAAAAACGTTTTAAAAACATTTTCAGTGAGGAGTAAGCTAATAGCCTATTTTATTATCCTCACAGCGCATCATGCGATGATGCGCCATGAAATTATTGCGGGGCAATAATTTAATGTAATTTAATAATAAAAGTAATCTAATAATAATATGCCTAATAATAAGAAGAATGTAACAGGCCTACAGTAATTGGAAATGCTAAATCCTCTTAATATTGCCAATTTTTGATGCGTTTGACAATATCTCTGGCTATCATCTACACATGATGCAAATCAGCACGGGGAGGTTATCACCCGGAATGTGTGCCCGTGTGGAAATAGGTTTATGAATTGTAATATATATTATAAATGGTTAGAATTTACCATGTTTTCCTAACATTTGGCATTGAGTGACTGACTCTTGATGGTCAGACAAAAATCACTAGATGTGTGTAAAAAAAACAAAAAAATAAAGATAACTTAAATAAATAAAACAATGAAAAAATAAAAAAATCCCAACTTTCTCTCTTTTCAATATTCGTTCATAAATTATATTACTTTGTAAGTGTCATATTTGGCAGTTGGCATTAGTATATTACTAATCAGTGGCATATGAGAAGTTTAATACCACAGGAAAAAAGTTAAATATGCCTTTTTCAAAGCTGCTGTATATAAAAAACTGATAGCTAAAGTTAGACGTTTATTACTTTCTATCAATTTAATTCGTTTTTTTAGCACCCTCTGAACTGTTAAACCCCCCCCTAGCACCCTCAACAAAAAAAATCCTGGAGCCGCCACTGAGGAAACGGCTTCTTGAAGTTTTGAAGTAACACTGTCTGTATAATGTGTCGAAAACGTATCACAACCATAAGGAGAAAGAGAAGCGCGGGGTGAAATCGCCTCATTTTCGAACGTACAGGGTGAGTGCAGAAAGCTGCTAGCTGCCATATGTAAACATTGCTGACAAGCTGCTGCGTGAGATCACGTGAGGCGCTCAGTCTGGCATGATAATCTTAATAATATCTTGTAGTGTGTGATGCGCCACGATATTCAAATCTTGTAGTGTGTGCGTGTTTAAGATTTGAGTGAAGAAAATCTGCGAAGATTCTCCTTATGTGTGTGCTGCAGCCAGATTTCATAATCGGTTAGGATTTTAAAAATCCTGTAGTGTGAGCCAGGCATTACACTCCGTGTTGCTTAGTAACGAGCGCGCTCGAAACACAACTCTGAACCCTGATCGGCTGCTAGATGTCCTTTAACTCGAGACAGCTATGAACTCGGCAGAGAGCTTCATTACTTACAGCAGGGTAAGTTATCCCTTACTGCTCAGCCTGAGAAATACAACGTGTGGCGTGAGACTCGAGAGCTTACTCGCAAAAATAACATTAAATAAAGTATTACTGTACAACGTTATATTTAAGATTGATTAATCTATATTTTACGTAAGCTTGTAAAACGTGTAATTTTACATTGATTTAAAAACTTAAAAACCACAGACCTTTCTTCAGCCGAATCACAACAGATGCAGGGAGCGGCTTTATGACGTCACATCGCCAGAGCAAAATAAAAGCCCCGTTTACACCATGACGTCTATTAAAGTGAAAGTGACGTGACATGTGGCCAAGTATGGTGACCCATACTCAGAACTTGTGCTCTGCATTTAACCCATCCAAAGTGCACACACACACACCGTGAACACACACCCGGAGCAGTGGGCACCTCAGTCATGGTATCGAGGGTGGAGAGATAAGTCTAAGAAGACAGTGGCGGAAATAAGAAAAATGTCTGCAAGGCAGCATGTTGTTTGAAAGTGTCCTGAATATGGTAATATGATTTGTGTTATGTTTGTACTTAGTTGTTGTTAATATTTTGTCAGATTGGTGAGGTCACTGGGCATTGTCCACTTGAAGACCGGGACAAGTGGAAACACAGAGCGTGATCGTCAAGGATGGGAGCGGAAAAATTCGGCTGCGATTGTGGGATTCTCAAGTTGGTCTGGTTTTGTTCGGAAAGACTTACAAATTCTCCAATTTGAGTTCAAGAGAGTTTAATGGAGAGCTTTTTGTGACCACCACACGTCAAACGAGTATTGAGCAGGTTAGACCATTGTCAGGTCTTGGTGCAATTGTTCCGTGTGAGGTCTGAGAAGATCCTGTTATTTCTGTGTGTGCCGAGATAACCAGAGCGGAGGGGGCTGTGTCCCGTACGTGCGGGAATTGCAGGTGTGGTCAAACAGAGTTTGACCCTAAGAAGAGATCACAGATGCATGAAATGCAACAGACGGGGATGTATCAGCCGACTGCTTTCGCTAATGTGAGTGTCCTTGGCGACTCTGGAGAGCTGAATGTGTCTATTAATAATTCTGTGCTGCACAGGTACTTGCGTAATTGTGACCTCACTCATCTGCTTCAGGATGGACAAGACATTGAAGAACATTTGCTGGAATGTGGTTCTCTGAAACTGCACATTCAGAACGACAATGTGGTTGCAATGGCCAAGATACTGGAGGAAACTACGTCTACGTCTGAGGAATGCTCGTCTGAATCTTCCGTGTCTGTGTGTGCAATACGTGAAGCAGGGCCGGTGTCTGCAGCAGGTGATTTGGAGTTGGTGTGTGTAGCAGATGAAGCGGAGTCTGTGTGTGCAGGAGGTGCAGCAGATGATTTGGAGTTGGTGTGTGCAGCAGATAAAGCGGAGTCTGTGTGTGCAGGAGGTGCAGCAGATGAAGTGGGGCCGGTGTCTGCAGCAGATGATTTGGAGTTGGTGTGTGCAGCAGATGAAGCGGAGTCTGTGTGTGCAGGAGGTGCAGCAGATGATTTGGAGTTGGTGTGTGCAGCAGATAAAGCGGAGTCTGTGTGTGCAGGAGGTGCAGCAGATGAAGCGGGGCCGTTGTCTGCAGCAGATGAAGTGGAGTCTGTGTGTGCAGGAGGTGCAGCAGATGAAGCGGGGCCGTTGTCTGCAGCAGATGAAGCGGAGTCTGTGTGTGCAGGAGGTGCAGCAGATGATTTGGAGTTGGTGTGTGCAGCAGATAAAGCGGAGTCTGTGTGTGCAGGAGGTGCAGCAGATGAAGCGGGGCCGTTGTCTGCAGCAGATGAAGTGGAGTCTGTGTGTGCAGGAGGTGCAGCAGATGAAGCGGGGCCGGTGTCTGCAGCAGGTGATTTGGAGTCTGTGTGTGCAGCAGGTGCAGCAGATGAAGTGGAGTCTGTGTGTGCAGCAGGTGCAGCAGATGAAGTGGAGTCTGTGTGTGCAGCAGGTGCAGCAGATGAAGTGGAGTCTGTGTGTGCAGCAGGTGCAGCAGATGAAGTGGAGTCTGTGTGTGCAGCAGGTGCAGCAGATGAAGTGGAGTCTGTGTGTGCAGCAGGTGCAGCAGATGAAGTGGAGTCTGTGTGTGCAGCAGGTGCAGCAGATGAAGCAGGCCGTTATGTGCAACAGCTGAATTGGAGTTTGTGTGTGCAACAGGTGCAGCTGAGGCGGTGTGTGGTACAGCTGAATCTGACGCTATGTGTGTAGGTGAAGTTATGCCTAACTAAAGTTTATTGATGTTGAAGCAGCACTTGTTCATGTAAGCTTGATTGTTTAGTTTATGTCGAAATGTTAAATTGTTTAAATGTAAATTGCGTTTAAATGTAGGCTACATTAATGTTCAAACGTAAGATTTTTTTGTTTGTTATTATTTTCTAAAGCATTTTGTGTATTTAAAGTGTATTTTTGTTGTAGCCTATCTGTTATGTTTGTTCATAGTCTATTCATGTTAAATGTGGTGTTTTGATTTTATATGCTGTTTGTTCTGATTTTAATAAAGCGTTGTTTTTATAGTTGTTTTTTGTGTGATTGACTTTTGAGGACACATTCCTATATATTTTTGATGGTTGTATTATAGTTTTTTTTTTTTTTTGTGAGTGAACATAGGATACTTTTAAATTGCCTTATTTAAATATGTGTTTATCATAATGCTGTTTATTTTTAATGTGTAGGTGTGTAACACTCTGGTCAAGTAGGCAGCCAAGAGGGTACTGGCAAGCAGGTAAGTGATTTATTCAAAACACAAAGATCATGCTTCCGGGTAAATAGTAACTCAAACATCAGTGGAAGCAGTATAAAGAGTCTTATCTGGGCACTCGTCCCTTCCTTGGCAGGTAAACAGTAACCAGAGAATAGCTTGCTACCTTGAGACTAGCCGGTGAGTGAGTGAGTGGAGTGTGCTTAAATGTGGTGCCGGTAAGTGGGTGCGGGTGATCAGTAATCAGGTGAGAGTGAGCGTGTGTAGGAGGCTGGTTCCGCTGGTGGCTGTGTGACAAGGTGTAGGCCTATGGGTTTCGGAAATTTCTTAGAAGAATTACAAAAATAGGCTATAAAATTGATAAGATGTATCATTAAGGCAAAAAAAAAATCAAAATTTGTTTTTTGGATGCAGATAGCCATTTGAACTATGGTTAAGAAGTTGTAGCCTACATAGTTCGTATAATTTGTCTAGATAACTAAATCAATAATGACATGTTTTTATTATATAATGTGTATTGTAAACAAGATATTTGGGTAGATTTTATGTGTTTTGGTATTGGCTATATGGCGAAAGGGCATTTTTATGGCGTCTATAGTGGAAAAATAATATGTAGGTTATTGGCCTATATTTATAAATCGTGTATATAAATGGTATAAAACGATTTTTTATAATACGATAATAAAAAAATATATATAAATATAAATGACAGTGAATGTTTTAAAGTTAAATAGTAAAAAGTTTTTTTTTTTTTTTTTTTTTTATTTAAGTTTATTGACTTAATAAAGTCTTTGGAGTCAGGCAAAATGTAATTTGGACCACTTACACGTTTTAATCATATGATTGAATATATTATAACACATGGAATTGATATTACTGATATATATTATCTCAAAGTGATGATGTTAATGACCACTTCCTTATATTGTTAATGCTGTGTATTATGGATATTAACTAAATGGCTCCATGTTATTGGTAGGGCAGAACTATTGTTGCAGTCACCAACGATAGATAACTTGCCAGATTTATGTGAAGTGTCCCGTGTTTCCATAAATACACGTGAACTAGAGAAAATGAGTAGTAACATGGGCCCTGTTTTCTGTAATACATTAGAGGCTGTTGTTGTCAAATTGAGTAAGGTAAGAGAAAAATGTACTGCAGCATAGTACAACAATAATACCCATTCTCTCAAGAAAGAAACTCGTCATCTTGAGTGATAATGGACGAAAAGTAATTTAGAATTTTTTAGAATTGCATATAAAAACAGTATACAGTATGTAGCTATGGATAGGCTGTAAAAGTTGCCGGGCCTGAGCATGTTTGAAATCAAAATCAAAATAATCCACAGTTTTTAGTAAGCATAGTGGCTAGATTGACAAATAATGAGACACTTTGTAATGTTGTTTTGTCTGTCTTTGTTTCTCTGTGTTTGCCATGTGATTTACATTCCATGGTAACTAGGAGTTACACAAGCCTCAGTTTGGATCCAAGCGTTATAAAGATGTAAGATGACTCTACACCTGAGAAGAGATGATGCCAAGTCCTAACAGGACCTCAGATCATGTGAATCCTGAAATAATGTATAGAACTAGCACATTTGGCTATAAGTTTGATTGCAACATAATTGTTAAAAATGTTCCCTGTCTGTTTTATTAAATGTCATTAAGTAACTGATTTTGAATGTAATTTCTCATATATGTATTCTACTGTTCAAAAGTTTTAGATCAATAAGAGTTGTAATGTTTTTTAAAGAGGTCATTTTTGCTCATGAAGCCTGCATTTGTTTAATGAAAAATAGAGAAAAAAATGTTGCAAAATGATACTACAATATAAAATAATGTTTTTTTTATTTTATTTTAATATAGTTTAAAGTATAATTTATTTCTGTGATGTAAAGTTGAATTACTGCAGTCTTGTCACATGATGCTTCAGGAATCATTATAAATGTTAAAATTTTGTACTGTATAATATGTGTATTTGTGAATGTGTTGTTGTACTTTTCTTAAATAGTTTTTGTATTAGTATTAGTATATTTTGGAAAAAAATATAAATAAGGTTTAGGGATTTTGTTGATATATGTTACATTAATATATTAAAATGGTAGGTATATTTTTGTGTTGTTTATGTTTAGGTAAGAAATGTATATACGTTTTTTGTTTATGATAAGTTTAAATGAATGTTTTAGTTTTAGTTGTTTTTTTATGTGTGTTTCAAAATTGCTACAGAAAAAATAGGATTTTATCATGTGCAATTAGTTTTCTTTCAAGAAAAAAAAAATATGGTACTATTTGACAACTTTGTTTAAAATGTTGAAGTCATAAATTAAATTTATTTAAAGAGTTGGTGTCCTTTACATTAGATAAATAATTTTGGTTTATTTTAATGTTTTATTGTTCTTTAGTTGTGATTAACTAGGGGTGGGAGAAAAAAATCGATTCATATATGAATCACGATTCATTGTTCTTACGATTCGAATCGATTCAAAAGTTTTAAAAATCGATATTTTTTTTGTTATTTTTAAAAAAGAATGTGCTGTGGTCGTACTAAAAAGACGGAAGCCAACCGCGAGAGTTTGTGTGCCACCCGGACAGATTAGAGTGCAGAGGACAATAGAGTATGCGCGAGCCATGGAAGAGGAAAGACAAATAATACATCCAGACCCATTTTCCGCGAGGGCAAGCATTTGGAAAAGTAGAATAGTAACTGCACAGAGAAGCACACTTTCTGCAGAACATGTAGACCAGCTTCTTTTTCTGCAAAAGAACTTAGTTCTTCCAGTTATTAGAGAAAAGTAAGTTACTAAGTTCAGAGGTTAAGATGCACTTTAAAGTGAAGCTGCTACTTTAAATCTAAATCCAGTTTTGAATGCATTTGTTAATGTATTTAGATTTGTGAATGTTCTGATATTTGTTAATGCTGTTTGTTCTAAAAGCACTTTAAATCTGAATCCAGCAGGTGTTTTTTTTGTTAATGTATTTATAATAACAAGTTATTGTTACTGTTGCACGTTGTATATGCATTTAGCAACTTTATTTTATTTAATTTGTGCATTCACCACCTTATTTTTGTAAAAATATTTTGTCTTTTTTTTATATTTTTATACTAAGTTGTTTAATGTGCAAGAAAAGGAAACAAAATAAATTTCAGGTTTTTGATGCAGTGGTATTTTTCTTTCTTTAGGACTGTCCATCACAGTCAAATAGGAACAAAAAAAGTAACACTAAACCACAAACTGGAATAAAATATAAATAAATAATATATATCAAGTCGAAATTTGATTCAAATTGGAGAATCGGTTTTGAATCGAGAATCGATTTTTAATCGAATCGTGACCCCAAGAATCGATACGAATCGAATCGAGAGATTCCCACCCCTATTATTAACCATTTTTGCAATTATTTGTCATAAGCATTATTAGTAATTATGTACATTATATAACTAATTTATATAATTATATAACTAATATTATACTAAATTATATAACTGACAATTTACAATAGTCCAATGCACTATAGGGTGCATGTTGATGTATTATAAAAATGTATTTGCGTTAGGTCAAAAAATTTAGTTAAAGTTTGCACAGGTAAGTAATGCTTTGTTGTTTTTGTTAGTTGTGTAATTTTATTAATATGTTTGTTAATATTCAGGGGTGCACATAATTTTTTTGATGTAGGGAGGGCTTTATTGTCCAATTAAGGTGGCATCCATTTAATAATTTGAATAAATATAAAAGTTTACACTCAATAACTTATTGCAAACTGTTTTATAATGTACTACAATACTGAGGTGCAGATAATTGCCACTATTTGCAATAAGTAGTATGAAAATAGCAGAAAAGCCTGCTATTTTAAGTGTAAATAGAGTAGCTGTGCAAATACTCCGAGAATCTCTTCCCTAGCGCGCGCTCCCAGAAACACGCTGCTCTCGCAAAGAGAAAATAATCACTTCATCCGATGTTAAAGTGAATAAAATAGCCAATTGACAGCCTTACTTACTGGAGTTCCACAACTACTGAGATTCTCTCTCTCTCACCGGACTTGTGTGTGTGATATAAAAGAGGAAAGCATTTGGACCAAAGCACTGTGAGGCAAGGGAGGGGAGACTCAAAAACTCTCAAAAAAACTTAAAGCGCATTTTTGCCCCGTTTGCGTTTGTGTTGTTTTACTACTTACAAAATTATTTTAAGTATAAAACATTATTTATAATACACAGCGTGGTTATTTAAATCATATTTTTAGGGGGGGACAAGCCTCAGATAGGGGGGTCTTGACCCCCCCTGGGATTTCCGCCAATGGGTACAGGGGCATCATCGTGGTCTTCCTCATCCTCTCTGTGTGCTCAGGCAATGATAGCCTCGATGTCCGTTTCCCATCCATGATCAGATTCAGTCTGACTGCAGCAGAGTGGGTCGTGATGGACAGCAGAGACAGGTGAAGGTGGACACGGTGGTCAGCTGCAGAACTGGCTCAGCTGTGATGAGATGTCAGTAGGATGTGGGTTCACTGCATGTAAATACTTGATTATTAGAACAATATGTTTGAATAAAGCTTTGTTTCATGTGTTGTTGACTTGTTTATTTATTGTCATGGTTAGTTACATTTTACTCATTTGTTCATGTTTCCTGTTGTTGTCAGTAAATAAAATATAATTGTTTCATTAACATACAGGTGCATCTCAATAAATTAGAATGTCATGGAAAAGTTCATTTATTTCAGTAATTCAACTCAAATTGTGAAACTCGTGTATTAATGCATCCACTTGATTGGCTCTATGACTCTCTCCACCTGTAGCTGGTGTGTGGTAAGTACACTGGTGGTGGTTGAGGAGAGACCCCCCACATGATTGTGAAGCGCTTTGGGTGTACAGCAATACACAATTAAAGCGCTATATAAATGATTCATTCATTAAATAAATTCCCTAAACCAATCTAATCATTTTTTCTTTTATTTAAGAATTCAATGTCGATGAAAAGGGCTGTTGTTATTACCTCAGCGAGGATCCGTCAGATTTCTTCAAGTCAGCAGAGGTAGACTTGCATGTTAATATTATACCTTTGCTAATAATGTTCTGTATATGTTTAATCAGGACCCTGTCTGTGAAATCTATTATAGTTTCATAATCTAATTGAGATAAATGCCAAAGTTGAATTTTAGCTGTTAATTTCACTGTGATTTCAATCTTTTGACATGGCCTTGGTCAGTATTAAAGATATCAAGGTTATATTTTCATTGAATCCTCTTACATTATGTAGGATGATTTAATGTAGAAAACAGTCAAATACAAACAAGACTTAAGCATTTTGCAAGCAGGGTCTCAGAATTAAGATACTTTCACTACATACATTTCTGCTAAAAATTGGGTTATACACTTTCAATAAAATAACTGACTTTCTGAGAAAATATTTTGATAATACACTTACTGTAGGAAACCGACATTGAAGACCATGTGACGGCAGGAATGGATGTGGGCATTCTCATAATGCCTGATGGAGATGATGCCTTTGACTATTACGTGGTGCTGGAGGAACAGATTGTCCTGAGAGATGCCATAGACCTCCCTCATGCTGTGGCTCTACTAGTCAGGCTGATGTTTGCGCTTAATATTGATTATCCCAAAAAACTACGCTACACATTTGAGATCATTCAAAAGATTTTCATTGACCTTGGAGGTGATCAGTGTTCTGTGAAGGTGCATGGACTGAAAAATAGACTCCTTCGCAAAACTGTGTAGTGTCCTAACTGAAAGGTACATGATGTTGTTCATGATTTAGCCTGGTGAATTTCTGGTTGTTTTAAAACAATGAATGTTCAATTATTTTTTTCTTGACGTGGTACTTTATGCAGTGCCAATTTATGTAACTCGAGTATAAAAATATCTTGTTTGATTTTAGACACTTGTTTTCTGTTTATACAGTATTATTGTTAATGTACATTACTGTATGTTTATACAGTATTATGTTAATGTAGTACATTACTGTATGTTTGTTCAGTATTGTTCATGCAGTACATTTCTGTATATAGGCAGTATATAATGCTTTATACAGTATCATTCATGCAGAACATTACTCTATATTTTATGCTATTTTGTTTAAGCAGTACATCACTGTATGCTTAAAGTATCAGTTAATGAACTGGTTTTAGTGGATATAAATAAAATCCAGATGATTTATCCTCAGTTAAGACAACTTGTCATTTTAAATTTGTTAAACTGATATTGTTCATTGCACATTAGTCTATTCAGCTTTATTTTTAGTTAAGGCAACTTCACAATTTAAGTTCACAAAACTTAAATGATGTTTATTGCACTTGTTTTTATAAGTCCTGTCAACTTTATCATCAGTTAAGACAACTTCACAATTTAAGTTCACAAAACGTAACATTTTAAGGCAGCACGAACACTTACTTTTTTAAGTTGAAACAACAATAAAAATGTTCACAGTGACGGGGCATCCACATTCTTCAATGTCACTCTCAGTGAGGAAGAGCAGATGCAACCTTTAGGAGCTAAAGTTTCTTTTGAAACATAAAAGCCTAAAATGCCAATATATTACTATATGTTGCTTCTTTTTTTATGCAGAAAGAATGTAATGTCTTTGGTTTTGTTACTTTTAGTTATTTATGTGTTATTTATTTTTGTTTATTGTTAAAAAACAAGAAAACATAATTTCCTGTGTTAAAATGAAAACGTGAAATATTTTATAGCATACTTCAATAAATGAAGAAGATTCAATATACAAAAATATTTTATTTTGATTATTTTTTTTAAATAAATTAGTACTATAGTTCATATTTTTTGATTTTCATAGTTTGTGTATGAATTCCGGTAATTTTACCATTAAGTGACATATCAACCATTTGGTAGAGGCCGATATTTTAAAAATTATGGGACGTGTTGAAAAAGAACACATTGAGTGTGGTAACTAGTGACATAAGGAGATGCAAACCAAAAAAATTAAATTGCCTTTTTCTTGGTGGGGCAGCTAAAGGGTTAAAATATGATCACAATGAATTTATTGAACTGAAAAACACTGATTTACCTTTAACTGTTATGCCTAATACTTAAGAGATTTACATAGTTGCGTAAAGCTACATACAGAAATGTTTATAAGAAATATACCTGCTCGAGGGGCATCAGATATTATAACTGTCTCACTGTTATTCTTATTCAGGACTCAAATTGGCACCTGCTAGCTGCTACACTGTTTCTCCAGCCTCTGGGCTCCCTATCATTTCACTGTATTTTAAAGCAAAATGTTGTTGTGTGGTCAAGGGTTACTTGGCTTGACATTTTTTAAAAAAGGGGTATTTAAGCTAAAAAAAAGTTTGAGAACAACTGACCTAGATTATGTGATTAGTTCTTTCATTGTCTGGTGTTAGTCTAAGTTAGTTGTACAATGTGGATACTTGTGATTCTCCTGTGTTACCTGCATTTTCCCTGTGGATTAAATTTGTCACAAATCCCGTCTGTGGTCTTCCGTCTGCTTGCCACCAGAGGTCGCCCTCCCATTATGCATTAACAATATTGTAGTGTTTTACTCGGACTCTTAGTCATAGAGCAATTCCTTGCAACCACAGTACGTGACAATTTAAGTGTAATCTTAGTTTTCTTATTCATGCTTGGGATTTATTTAATTACTTGGACATGTTCTTTCAGAAAGTATTAAAATGTATTGTGTTGAAAGCTCATTTTACATCATTTTAAAATAAAGTGTATGCTGTGTACAGATGGCTATTATTGTAATTGCAGAGGTGGGTAGAGTACTCAAAAACTGTACTCAAGTAAAAGTACTTCTAGAAATATTTACTCAAGTAAAAGTAATCGTCTTAATAGTTACTTGAGTAAGAGTAAAAAGTATCGAATAAAAAAACTACTCAAGTATGACTCTGTGTTCCTGTGGCTCAGTGGTAGAGCATTGCGTTAGCAGCGCAAAAGTTTGTGGGTTCGATTCCCAGGGAACACACATAGTGATAAAACATGTATAGCCTGAATGCACTGTAAGTCGCTTTGGATAAAAGCGTCTGCTAAATGCATAAATGTAAATGTAAATGTAAGTAGTTAGTTACTAGTTACTTTGGATCATATACTGAATATAGTCTATTTTTATTTAGATATATAGATTACATTTATGTAATGTGTATGTGTGTGTGTGTGTGTGTGTATATATATAAACACACACACTGCCGTTCAAAAGAGTTTTTAAAAACTTTTATGCAATTTATTTCAGTGATGCAAATCAGAATTCATCAGCCTTTTACACCAGTATTCAGTGTCACATAATCCTTCAGAAATCATTCCAGTATGTTAATTTATTATCAATGCTGTTCTTTTTAGCTTTCTATTCATCAAAGAATACTGAACAAAATGTCACAGGTTCCAAAAAAATATTAAGCAGCAAAACTGTTTCCAACAATGGTAATACATCAATATATTAGAATGATTTCTGAAGGACCATATGATCATATGACTCTGAAAACTGGAGTAACCGCTGATGAAAATTCTGATTTGCATCACTGAATTAAATTATATTCTTAATTAGTAAATTAATTATGTATTATTCTATAACCTCTGACACTGAAACCTCTGAAAACTCCTCACATGACTGCTACCGACATCTGAACATAACGAAACAAATGCATATTAACGGATCTTCTGTTCTGCAAAATGTAAACAAATGTAGCCTATATTTTTGCAAGCATAAATATTGTAAAAATATGAATATTAATTGTGTCTAGAACAGGTCGCGCGCCACTGCACAGAGCTAACGCGGGTTTGGCGGGTGTTCATTTCACTCTCTGTGACAGCTTATTTAATGTATAAATTATACATTGTATTTAATGTATAAGGTACATGTACAACAAACTGGTAATGTCATAATGGTATCGTGGCCTATACCTGTGGAACAGTAGACGGCACACACGGTGTTCATCTAATAAAAGATCTTCATATAGCTCTAGCAAACAAGCCTTTGCAGATTTGCTTTCAATTGACTGTAGATCCAAAGCCACGTCTTCATCGCTCTTGATGTTATCTGAGTGAACCGCTTCAGACGACTCAGCGCGTGCGGCGGGGAACTGAACGAATCATTCAAACTGATTCGTGAACCGATTCACTGGTTTGCCAACTGGTTTGATCAAGCCTTTAAACAGAATCGTTAAGTCGTATCACCTGTGTCTTATTAATCATCTGGTTTAGCTCATTGGTTTGTCCCTTTATAAGTCTTGAGTTCTCCCCTTGTCTTTGTCTGTGTTTAAAGTTATATTGGTTAATGTGCTGTGTTTTATTAAAGTCTCCAGTTTTTTGTTCAACTCCTTCGTCTCGAGCCTTCTCTACAGCCAGCGACCATAACAGAAACACAGACCAAGACAGAAGAGGGTAAGATGATTCCGCCTCTCGAAGCAACGATGATGGTTCCGCCGCATGAAGCGACGATGATGGTTCCGCCGCCCGAGATGGCGATGATAATTCCGCCGTCCATGGCGAAGATGATGCCGCCGCCCGCGACGAAGATGGTTCCGTCGCCCGCGGCGATGATGCAACCGCCGCCCGCGACTATGAGGGTTTCGCCGGTCGCGGTGAAGTATGGGCTACCGCCCGTGGGGAATCAGGAGCTCATGGATGAGGCTATCCCCTCTGGATTCCTGGCTCCTGTCCTTTCCCCCAAACCTGCTCCTCGACTACGCCCTCCTGTGCCAGCGCCACGCCAGCGCATTCCTGTGCCCTCTCCTCGCAAACCTCTTCCTAAGTTCCCGCTGGTCCCGTCCAGCCCTCCTGTGTTCCTGCTGGTCCCGTCCAGCCTTCCTGTGTTCCTGCTGGTCCCGTCCAGCTCCGCTCTGCCAGAGCGCCCCAGAGAGTTTGCGAAGCCAGAGCGTCCCAGAGAGTTTGCACTGCCAGAGCGCCCCAGAGAGGTAGCGTGGCCAGAGCACCCCCGAGTATCCTATCCTCCTGAGCCCCTGCTGGTTCCGTCCAGCTCTCCTGAGCCCCTGCTGGTTCCGTCCAGCTCTCCTGAGCCCCTGCTAGTTCCGTCCAGTTCTCCTGAGCCCCTGCTGGTTTCATCCAGCTCTCCTGTGGCAGCTCCACGACAGTGCCCTCCAGTGGCAGCTCCACGCCAGTGCCCTCCAGTGGCAGCTCCACGCCAGTGCCCTCCAGTGGCAGCTCCACGCCAGTGCCCTCCAGAGGCTGTTCCTCGCAAGTGCCCCCCAGTGGCTGCTCCACGCAAGTGCCCTCCAGAGGCTGTTCCTCGCAAGTGCCCCCCAGTGGCTGCTCCACGCAAGTGCCCTCCAGAGGCTGTTCCTCGCAAGTGCCCCCCAGTAGCTGCTCCACGCAAGTGCCCTCCAGAGGCTGCTCCACGCATGTGCCCTCCAGTGGCTGCTCCACGCATGTGCCCTCCAGAGGCTGTTCCTCGCAAGTGCCCCCCAGTGGCTGCTCCATGCATGTGCCCTCCAGAGGCTGTTCCTCGCATGTGCCCTCCAGTGGCTGCTCCACGCAAGTGCCCTCCAGAGGCTGTTCCTCTCAAGTGCCCCCCAGTGGCTGCTCCACGCAAGTGCCCTCCAGAGGCTGCTCCACGCATGTGCCCTCCAGTGGCTGCTCCACGCATGTGCCCTCCAGTGGCTGCTCCACGCAAGTGCCCTCCAGAGGCTGTTCCTCGCAAGTGCCCCCCAGTGGCTGCTCCACGCATGTGCCCTCCAGAGGCTGTTCCTCGCATGTGCCCTCCAGTGGCTGCTCCACGCAAGTGCCCTCCAGAGGCTGTTCCTCGCAAGTGCCCCCCAGTGGCTGTTCCTCGCAAGTGCCCTCCAGAGGCTGTTCCTCGTATGTACCCTCCAGTGGCTGCTCCACGCAAGTGCCCTCCAGAGGCTGTTCCTCACATGTGCCCTCCCGTGGCTGCTCCACGCAAGTGCTCTACAGTGGCTGCTCCACGCAAGAGCCCTCCAGAGGCTGTTCCTCGTATGTACCCTCCCGTGGCTGCTCCACGCAAGTGCTCTACAGCAGCTGCTCCACGCAAGAGCCGTCCCGAGTTCCCGCTGGTTCCGTCCAGCCATCCTGAAGTCCCGCTGGTTCCGTCCAGCCATCCTGAAGTCCCGCTGGTTCCGTCCAGCCGTCCTGAATTCCCGCTGGTTCCGTCCAGCCATCCTGAGGTCCCGCTGGTTCCATTCAGCCGTCCTGAAGTCCCGCTGGTTCCGTCCAGCCGTCCTGAAAACCCGCTGGTTAAGCCCAGCCGTCCCGAGTTCCCGCTGGTTCAGCCCAGCCGTCCCGAGTTCCCGCTGGTTCAGTCCAGCCGTCCCGAGTTCCCGCTGGTTCAGTCCAGCCGTCCCGAGTTCCCGCTGGTTCAGTCCAGCCGTCCCGAGTTCCCGCTGGTTCAGTCCAGCCGTCCCGAGTTCCCGCTGGTTCCGCCCAGCCGTCCCGAGTTCCCACTGGTTCCGACCAGCCGTCCTGTGCGCCCCCTAGAGCCCGTTCCTCCAGAATGCCATGAAAATTTTTGGGGGGGGCTATAGATCCTCTGTCTGGGTGGTCGGGCTCAGAGCCAAGGCCACGGAGATCCCGGACCCACCATGGCCTCCCGAGCCTCCAGTCCCGCCATGGTTCCTGGGGTCCCCTGACCCGCCCTGGAGGCTTCCTATGTCTCCTCCACATCCGGGATCTGCTTCAGCCTCCAGGGCGCCCGCCCCCCCTCCCTCAATGTTGCTATTACGGCGCGGGACGCGCCTTCCGGGAGGGGGAGATAACTGTTACATGTCAGTTTCTGTTTAGTTCCTGTTTGCCCTTATTTGGTCTGTTTCCTGTCTTTAGTCATTATCGTTTACTCCTGTCACCTGTTGTGTTTTAATTATCGTTAAGTCGTATCACCTGTGTCTTATTAATCATCTGGTTTAGCTCATTGGTTTGTCCCTTTATAAGTCTTGAGTTCTCCCCTTGTCTTTGTCTGTGTTTAAAGTTATATTGGTTAATGTGCTGTGTTTTATTAAAGTCTCCAGTTTTTTGTTCAACTCCTTCGTCTCGAGCCTTCTCTACAGCCAGCGACCATAACAGGTAAAAGTACCCATCTTTAAATACAGGTGCATCTCAATAAATTAGAATGTCGTGGAAAAGTTAATTTATTTCAGTAATTCAACTCAAATTGTGAAACTCGTGTATTAAATAAATTCACACAGACTGAAGTAGTTTAAGTCTTTGGTTCTTTTAATTGTGATGATTTAGGCTCACATTGAACAAAAACCCACCAATTCACTCAATTCATCTCAACAAATTAGACTTCAAGTGCCCTCCAGAGGCTGAAAAGAACATACTCTCCAGAAGGCCAACAATTCACTAAAAATTGTTGGCCTTCTGGAGAGTATTTTCTTTTACTGTATATGTACTCAATACTTGGTAGGGGCACCTTTTGCTTTAATTACTGCCTCAATTCGGCGTGGCATGGAGGTGATCAGTTTGTGGCACTGCTGAGGTGGTATGGAAGCCCAGGTTTCTTTGACAGTGGCCTTCAGGTCATCTGCATTGTTGGGTCTGGTGTCTCTCATCTTCCTCTTGACAATACCCCATAGATTCTCTATGGGGTTCAGGTCAGGCGAGTTTGCTGGCCAATCAAGCACAGTAACACCATGGTCATTGAACCAGCTTTTGGTACCTTTGGCAGTGTGGGCAGGTGCCAAGTCCTGCTGGAAAATGAAATCAGCATTGCCATAAAGCTTGTCAGCAGAAGGAAGCATGAAGTCCTCTAAAATTTCCTGGTAGATGGCTGCGTTGACTGTGGACTTCAGAAAACACAGTGGACCAACACCAGCAGATGACATGGCAGCCCAAATCATCACTGACTGTGGAAACTTCACACTGGACTTCAAGCAACATGGATTCTGTGCCTCTCCACTCTTCCTCCAGACTCTGGGACCTTGATTTCCAAATGAAATGCAAAATTTACTTTCAACTGAAAAGAGGGCTTTGGACCACTGAGCAACAGTCCAGTTATTTTTCTCCAAAGCCCAGGTAAGATGCTTCTGACGTCGCCTCTGGTTCAGAAGTGGCTTGGTAGCCCTTTCTTGATTCACTGACTACAGCTTCAGTCCACTCCTTGTGAAGCTCTCACAAGTGTTTGAATCAGCTTTGCTTGACTGTATTCTCAAGCTTGCGGTCATCCCTGTTGCTTGTGCACCTTTTCCTACCCAAATTCTTCCTTACAGTCAACTGTGCATTTACTATGCTTTGATACAGCACTCTGTAAACAGCCACACCTTTCAGTAATGACCCTCTGTGACTTACCCTCTTTGTGGAGGGCGTCAATGTTCGTCTTCTGGATCATTGCCAAGTCAGCAGTCTTCTCCATTATTGTGGTTTCAAAGAACAAGAGATACCTGGAATTTATACTGTAGGGATGGTCATTAATTGAAACTCAAATGTAAATATTCTAATATTTTGAGATACTGATTTTTGACTTTCATGAGCTGTAAGCTCTAATCATCAAAATTAAAACAAAAAACTTTTGAAATGTTTTACTTTACATGCAATGAATCTAAAAAATATGAAAGTTTCACTTTTTGAAATAAGTTACAAGAAAAAATGAACGTTTTCATGACATTCTAATTTATTGAGATGCACCTGTATACTCTAAAAGTATTAGTTACCAAATACTAAAAGTATTAGTAAAAATTTACTCAAGTAAATGTAACTTAGTAAATGTAACTCGTTACTACCCAAGTTTCAAGTTTTATTTGTCACATACACGACTATACAGAGACTGTATAACCAGCAGTGAAATGAGAGTACGACCCACTGTGAGAGTACTGTGTGGTACGACCCACCTCTGGTCGTACCACACAGAACCAAATTAATTTCTAGTTTGCAGTTTCTAATAACTAAGTTACACAGATACATCTATCAGATAAAATAATAAACACAATATAACTTGATCTCAGCCAGTTGATCAACACTTATTATATCGCCATAATTTCTTAATGTTAAAGCATTGAGAGATAAAATAACTCAATCAATATTTGGCAGGATGTATGGACCCAGATTGCGCTGCTGTTTTGTCTCCACTCTTCCTGCCGTTTCTATTGCCTTTGTTGCTTTTATTGTGCATTGTGTTATCCTATCATTGTATCTAGTTGTTTTGGATAAGAATAAAACGTCAGGTCTGACAATATCGTGTCTTTTTTCATTTAAATCTAGATTCATTTGCATTGGCCCATGGAAACCTCTATGAACACACTTGACAAAAAGAAAAAAAAATCTTTACATTTTACATGCATTTTGAAGCACTAACAGACCATGAATAAACATACTCCTGTGTTAAGTGTGGCTATCATCCAGCAGTTGTTGTGATGGATCTTCACAAAAAGGCAGCATTTAATATGCCTGGTAGGTCATATCAAAATTATAGCTACTTAATAATATTAAAAATACATGTTCCTTGTTTCATTGAGAATTTTTATTTCAGTCAGTGACATTCCTCCTCCACCACCTGAGTATGATGGTCGAGTCAATATGAAAGACTTTTGGGCATCCGCGACTGCCAAAATAGTTTGCCAGGGCCTGTTGGACAGTAAGGAGTTATTTTGTTTATGTTAGAGTTAGACAAGTTGCATAATGCATAGCTACAATTACAATTATTTTACAATAATTGCATTACATTAAATTGAGCAAATGAAGGTACTAACCAAATGTGTATATATTTTGAAGGTTTCACTGTTTTACTTATTGACAAAGTACTTTTTTTTCAGGTGAAGCCACAGCCTCAAATGGGACACCAGCAGCGACCGCTTCAGATGGGACACCTGCATCCGTGGCTAGGCTGATGTGTGCGGAAAGGGAAATAAAAGACTTCAGGCTCTGGGAATGCCCGAAGACTTTGGTAAATGCCCTTTTGACAGTATTCAATGGACCTGTTGATTGTCATGATTTCACAACACTTGTTCGTGCTCCACAACATTACAATCAATTGGGGGGTTTGGGGGAGTTGTGGAGAGTGCTGATATGCATTTTTCATTTTCCAGCATGACTACTACAGGGAGTATGTGGTTTTAATCTTGACTTCACCTGTGTCCCGATCACCCTGTTATTTACTTCACGATGAAAACAGACAGGCCGTTATCCTTTGATTTTTACCCACTACATGCATGTATACCAAGAACAAAAACATAGATAAATTCAAGAACTGTGCATTGGGGCCAATATCTTCATATTTCTAATTTTTGTTTATTTGCTTACAGTTGCCAGCATCTGTTCTGAAGGACATTTTTATTGATGTGGTTCTCCAGGAGGGTGACGAGGCAATTCTGACGCTGGCCTTGGTGTGCACTCGTTTCAGAGACCTTGTGACATGGGAAGCCTTCAGGAGACAAGCCCATTTTCTTTGGCTTGACAGTAAGTGTTCCCTAGTATTTTTTTGCATAACTTGTTACATATTTTTATAATAATCTTAAATTATTGTTATTTGCTTGAACAGCCGGTTAATGAATTCCAGCCTTGTGGATTTTTGAATGTGTGTACTTTTACATGTGTACAGGTGTCACAAATTGGAGTGCTTTCTCCACATACTACAAGGCGGAGTACTACAAAATGTACAGACTACAAACTTGTATGTGTTGAACGCTAGAGATATGTTATGATTAACATTTTTGAAACAGATGTGGATATGAGTTCTATAAGGAGAATATATTAAAATTACATTCTAATTTTATTCTGTAATATTATTTTGACCAATTGTGCTGCCGAGAGGTCAGGGGTGCGCAGAGGAGTGATGTCATCAGCGAACGACCTAGAGTAAAAGAAGAAGAGCGAACGTAAACTGTTGACTGTGTGTAGCGAAAGACTCGTGTGTAAAAATAAACTCAACCTCCGAACTGGGAAGAATAAAGTTGTAAAAAAAGGGAAGACGGAGTCTTGTCTGTCCAGGAGTGCAAGATAAACTTGGTGTTTCTGCCCGGTTTTGAGTTTTTATCGCGAAGAAGCAGGACAAGCGATCGGTGACTGGCCGACGATAACGTTACCGATCTGGTCAATACTGCAGTGCTACAAACAAGTAAAACCTTTCTGTCATGTCTAAAACACCACAGATGTTGTCTGAGTGGGAAAATGTTGTGTCGGAGATAGAAGAAAAGTTGCTAACACTGTCAGCATCGGAGTTGAATGATATATGCGCAGCACTGAACCTAATTGTGGATAAGAGTGAGAGAGACTTACCACATACGCTGAGGAGGCGTATTCTTCAGTTTTTAGAAGGAGAAGATGTAACTTCACAAGAGGATGAAGGCCTGTCTGTGTTACTGCAACTAAATGATAACATTGATGAACTAAAAAAGAAAAATGATGATGATGAACTCCCGCTTCAACAAATAGGGCAAGACACACAGTAACTTAAATGAACAAAGGGAGAATGTTTCTGCCACAAATGCAATGGGAGCTGCATCTGTTGTGAATCAGAGTGCAACCTTTGTCCATCCACTGTACAGAAGAGATTTTAAAATAATAGGACAAATTGGAGAACCAAATCAAAGAGATAAATTGGCATACACTAGTTTGGAAAGACAAATTCAGAGGGCGTTGAAAAAAGGATATGATGAAGGAGAAGTAGTGGAGGCTGTAATTCAAGCCATAGCCTCAGGAACAAGACTAAAGAGTTATCTTGAAAGCAGGGTTGATCTAACACTACCTGCCCTCAGACAGATTTTACGGACTCATTACATTGAGAAGGATGCTACTGAGTTGTACCACTCCCTCACGTGTGCTGTCCAAGAGCCGAAAGAAACACCCATACAGTTTGTGGTGCGAGCTATGGACCTGAAACAACAAATTACCTTTGCGTCAGAAAGACTTAAGTCTGGATTGAAGTACAGTGCAGAGCTAATTCAAAATCAGTTTCTCCAAACAGTACTCACTGGTCTCCATAACGACACTATCCGTGCAGATGTGAAGCCATACTTACAAGATCCAGAAGTAAAAGTAAATCCTTTTGGAGAAAGTGACGATGGCATACAACCTAGAGACAGAAAGAAAGAATAAATTGTTATCTACATCAAAAGCAAAAATGATTAGAGTTGCTGCGATTAGGAAAAGGAAGATGTGGATAAAGAGCTCCAAGCACACAAACTGGATGGGAAGAACAAACACGGTGAACAGAATAAACGCGACACACTGATGGAAAAGGTCGACCAGGGCAATAAATGATATGCGAGGCCATTCAGAATCTCACCACCCAAATAGCAAGCCTTCAACAAACACCTAGGTTTCAACCAGTGAGAATGTGTGAACAGCCAAACAGGAAGTATAAGCCACAATCAAAGACCCCAAACAGCAAACGGTGTCAGACGTGTCAGTTGTCTAATGCTGAGGGAAGGTGTGATCACTGTTATAAGTGCGGTAGCACCGAACATTGGGCCTCGGGTTGTCGGAAGAAAAATGCCCCTGTCAGCATAAATAAAATTGATATCCAGTTTCAGCACAGAGAAGACAGAGACAAAGAGGATCTGTTCAGCTTAAATACTCCACTCACTGGCAAGCAGCAACAAACAGCCAAGCTGGTAGGAAAAAGGTGTCTAGTTAGAGCCTCTTTGGGAGGAGTAGACACTACAATACTGTGGGACACTGGTTCGCAGGTATCAATAGTGGGAGCGAACTGGAAGAAGAAGTACCTGCCAGATATTAAAGTGCGACCAGTGAAGGAGTTGCTTGAGGAAGGAACATTGGAACTTTCAGCTGCAAATGGAACTGATATTCCATACGAAGGGTGGATTGAATTCACCTTGTTCAAGAATGCGGTAGCTGGAATGAGTGACAAACCCGTGCTGGTTCCAATCCTGGTTGCGAGCAGTGACATTGATCGGCCTATAATCGGCTTCAATGTGGCTGAAGAATTAGCATTGACAAATGACTCCTCAGGAGACTGCACACTCTCAGATTAAATGGTAAAGAGGCTGTGTTCAGAAATGGAGGTAGGACGCAAAACTGCAAAACTGGGCTGTTCTATCTGTCTTAAAGAAACAAAAACCTGAGGAGCAACCACACACAGTCAGGGTAGGTAGGCAGCCAGTGACCATTCCCAAGAATATAGTGATGGCAGTGCAGTGCAGTCGGCTGAATAAGAGGATGCTAGGTGCATCACAGGTAGTGATGGAGCCAAACCATGAAGCACCCTGGCCAACAGGCCTAGTGGTCAGAGAACAGTTCATCTATATACCTGCAAACGATGAGGGTAAAATAGAAGTCACTGTCGAAAACGTAACAGATAATGATATCACCCTAGGCAGTCGCACTACACTTGGCTGGTTACACACACTCAAAAAAATGATTTTTTGCTCTTTGTTCAATTTCATTAATTAAAATGAGCTCATACAACATAACTCTTGGTAAAAATGGTCCCAACTTAATTGTATTAAATATAAACAATGTAATTTAAAAAAAATTAGGTTTACACATTTTTTTTTAATTGAGTCAACAAGAATATTTTTCGTTCGTCTTAACCGGATGTACGTCATCAAGATGAAACTGTGATGCAGATGGATTGTTCAGCGGCGAACGTGAGAAGGGTAAGTGGCCATTTTTAATCTATCACCATCCATCAAATTTAATTAACAAATTAATTAAAATATGCTTTGTTAACATATTGTTGCATACCAGAAAGTAATTTTTCTATAAGCATTGCATGAAAATAGCTCTTAAGTGTGTCGTTTGTAGCTGATGTTAGGTTTCAGGACTCGGCACGTGGTGCAGTCATTAATATGTTCAATCGTTAATTTTTTTTATTTATTTTTTACAAAAAGTATCAAATAGCATGAAGAATCGCGGAGCAGAGAGGACAGAAAACCCTGGCAGATATTCAAAATTGTCAAAGTTAATGACATGTCAATCAAAGTGGGCAGTAGCCAATCCAAGGCCTTAGATTAGTCACCACTTGTTGAGTTCGCGCGCTCAGTGACTGAATTCACTGCTTTCACGAAGTCTCTCCTCTTAAACAACAAAGTGTTGAAGGGACGTAACGTTAAGTATGTTAATAATTTCGCTGCTTCAGTAATTGTAAGTGGAATTTTTGCATATCTTTTGCTAGATTATGGTCATCTTTTACCGGCATATTTTGTCTGTGTAGGCAGCTAATAACGTCACGTTTTTCCAAGCGCTTGTATGTGTAATGTTATTCTATTAATTCGGCATTAATATATCAAGAGAAATAATCGACAATAATGATTTCTGTCATAAATAAATCGGCAGCCAGACCCTGTACTAAATACTTTTTATGGCTTCAGAATACTTGAAATGCATTCTGTACATGATTATCATGGCAAAACATTTCATTTAATTATTTTATTAAGTTAATTTAAAAGTTATAGAATTTGTGTACTACTTAAACAACCTAAGTGTTATCTGTACAAATTGCTTAACTTGCATGTTTGACAGGTTGATTTTTTTATATTGACAACCGTGGTTATGTTTTTTTTTCCTTTTCTGTTTCTCTATTTTAGATTTGAGTATATTGCCATCATCACAAACCATTGGAACTACTTCAAATTGATTAGAGGTAAGTGCAAAATTATTATGTAGTAATGGTCCAAATCTACTTTTTTTTTTTTTTTTTTTTTTTTTTTTCAGTGAATGTGGAAGTGTAGAGAGTGTGCTGTCGTAGAATCCAGTAGGTCTCAATTGCTTAAACATTACAGGCTAAAGCATAGGCATTATAGTTGTAGCAGGCATTATCTGTGTCCGTATTTGACTTGCCCAGTTACCTTCAAAACATGGAATAGCCTTTGTGCACATTTAAGTAGAGTCCACAAAACACACACATCACAAGAACAAATCCCTTTGTCAACATTTAGTTGCCCTGTATGTACATGTAGTGATCTTGCATTTGAGAGGGATTTTTTTCTTCATTTTAATAGCCATTTACGGAGTAATGAGACTGTCCAGTGTGTATTTACTAGTTGTAGCTTTCAGACAAATATACTGTATATGCAACTTATCAGTCTCACAAGAACAGAAAGCATAATCCACATTCAGTGAAAGATTTCAAGCCTGGTGTAGTTAAAACTTCAGGGGAATCTGAGGACTTGCAAGATGATGTTTTGGAGGATGATGATACGTGTAGTGTAGATGTAACGGTCAGTTTTTATCAAAGCAGTGATTCTGTAGTATTAGACTTGTCAAAAATTATTGACATGATTCCCCTTTAGTCGCAGACGTCAGAAGCAGATGGCCTGCTCTTTTTCAGGATGTGATGGTGCCAATGTCTCAGGTTGTATTGTTTCTTTATTTTACATTTTTTAATTTCATTTTTTTCATATTGCTTTTTAATGCAAGCTATTTATATAGTGCTATGTAATGCATAAGGGCTCAGAGATGTGTATTAGAGGGTGTTATGTCAAATGTATGAACATCAACAACACTAATCAAATCTTTAATAAAATGTTTTGTTGTGTCTGTTTTCTTAGAATGCCACCATAGAGACCAAGCGAGAGTGCATTCTCAAAGGGCTATGCATCTACCTGAATGAAGATCCACAGGATCTGGTGAGGGAGTATTTGGTGAGTATAGAGTTCTTTCATTACAAAAAAACAGTAATCACAAGTAATAATAACAAATTTCAGCATGCAAAAGTTGAATATGAACAGCGCCTAAAATGGTTTGTTTGGTATAAAAGCAGAGACACTTTCTTTTTATATATATATATACTTTATTATCTTTTGAAATATTTTAATATCAAAAGGAAACTGCTGACGGTGAAAGAGTTAATGTCAATTTTAAAATGTTGAGTAAATTGTAAAGCCAAGATATTAATTAAAAATTACTGATGTTAACTTCCCTTTAAACCTTTGTACTCCACACAGCCACTGGTTTAGGTTTACGTGATATCATCCTGTTTGATGAGCACAATTCTTACTACAGTCAAGTCAATTCACCTTTATTTATATAGCACTTTATACAATACAATTTGTCAAAGCAGCTTTATTAAACAGGAAAATAGTTTGTCGATAATGCAAGACGACAATAACAAAGTCAGTTTTTTTTAGCTAGATTATTCAGTGATGTCATTATCCAGTTCAGCTCTCTTCTAATAGTGTCTGTGCAATCAGTCAAGCGTCCCCAACTAAGCAAGCCAAAGGTGGCAGTGGCAAGGAACCCAAACTCCATTGGTGATAGAAATGAAGAAAAAACCTTGGGAGAAACTTTACTCAGACAGGGGGCCAGTTCTCCTCTGGCCAGATGAAACCAGCAGTTTAATTCCAGGCTGTAACACAAGTCAGATTGTGCAGAGGACTTGTCTGGTTCCCATGGACTTGTCCCGAGGACTAGTTGACGTGGTCTTCGGAGGGGATCTGTCTCTGGGGCGCGTATTGTTGACATGATTTCCACTGACATTCAGGGCTGTAGAGGTCATCTCTAGGACGACCAGCACATTTTAGTTAATTTTAAATGCAGTATATTTTATATTAATTTAACATGTACACAGTATTGCCTACTTTTAAATTTGTATAACAATTTTTTTAGAAGTGAAAATTTAATATTTAACAGTTATTCAGTTGGGAAGCACCGATGTATCGGTATCGGGCCCAATACTGAGCTCCTGTACTCGTACTCGTTAAAATGCCCGATACTAAACGCCGAAACCACACAGCATGCGATAAGTGCCATATTCAGATTAGGAATGTGTGGGTCTAGTCGACTAAACTGTACAGCTCCTACTAGTCGACACTGAAAACAATAGTCGACTACACGAGAGAAAAAAAAAAGAGATGATTTTATCATTCAAATTACCATCATTTTAACGTAACATTTAAAACATTTTAAAGAACAGTTAAAATAAAACTTTTGAAAAAGAATACATATCAAAATATTTAAATATATAAATATTTTTTAAAAGCGTATCTGGGCGGGAACTATAATTTTACCTCACATGCGTTTTCTTCATGTCAGTTGCGGCGAGCTCCACGCGAAAGACCAGCAAGGTGTGGGATTATTTTGAATTAGAAGGAAATGGAAAGGTTTTTTGTAATATGTGAAATGTCAAATTGGCTTACAATAACTTTACTGGAGCTATGCATAATCATATTCAATACAGGCACGTATGCGTTAGCTTGGAGGCTAGCCAAAGCCAAATGTCAAACATGTCATACACTACAACCTGCCGCTGCGGTCCGCGATCCTATCCGCGCCATCTATTCCTCTAACGAAGACCCACTTCGGTGGTGCTGCGGGATTTCCAGGATCTTCTCGAAACTGTCTGCTTGCTTGTAGTTATTTCTCTGCGTGCCTGTGACTTCAGTTCCTGCCGAGCGCTGTTTTTTTTTTTCAGTGCAGAATCGCCTCTAGTCCCGTCTTTCGCCAGATCACGTTAACATGTTAAATTCACTGAACAAATGCACGTGGTCTGAGTAAGTAAAACGAGCGTTCGTTTGTTTTTAGACAATATAGCCAACATGAAGTACATTTTTAAAAGCCGTTTTAATGCTATTCCTTGATAAACTTTCCCAGCAGGCACCAGACGTCTATGTAACGTCAGGTTGACGTTGGACATGACGTCAGACAGACGTTGGATTTTGGTTGAAAATGAAAATCGGGTTGACGTCAATATTTGACGTCAATTTGACGTTGGCTTAACGTTGGATTTTGGTTACACAACCTAAAAATAACCAAATCTCAACGTCAGCTGACGTCGGTATTGGACATCAATTTAACATTGACATTAGATGTTGGATTTACATTGGATTTTGGTCACCCGACGTCGCAACCAAAATTTAACCAAATACCAACGTCTTATGACGTTGTGTGCCTGTTTTGTGCCTGCTGGGTTCCTATTGATTTTTATTACTTTTGTTTTAATGTGTTTTAATATGTTGGCTAATGTTATATGAAAATGAAGAATTCTGTCAGTCTACTGATTGATTTTCCATTTCTGCATTGCTCCAGTAAATAAGCTATGCACTGGTTTATGAAGAGTGTATGCTCTTCCTTTTTTCTGTTTAACGCCCGCCTAAAATTAATTGATGATAACGCGAGGCAAGCATACGGCATAATCGTGACCTATTTTTTGCAGAATTCATTGAGGGATTTGACAGTGTGATTCAAAGATTAAGTATTTCAACTGTATGTGGTTATATAGACACATGCATTTTTTCTTTTTGCCATTTTTGGGGGGTTTCTAGCTTTTAGACTAGTCGGATACAAAACTTCCGTTTAAACGACAGTCAAATTAGTCGCAGCGCACATCCCTAATTCAGATCAAAAAAAACACGACAACAGACAGCAGAACAGAGTTATTACAGGGTGTCCGCGGGGTCTTAAAAAGTCTTAAATTGTACAAGAAAGTGTTAATTATGACTTCAAGAGGTCTTATATTTGGAGACTAGGAAAGACCAGAATTGCGATATGGCTGAATGTGACGATTCAACTTCAAAAGGCTATGATTTCATTAAATAAACATGAGCGCTGCACGTTCAGAATCCAGTGCTGCGCTGCTTTGTTCTGTGTTTACCGGGCAAACTGTTATATTTCAGCCAAAGGCGACACCTGCTGGCAGAGAATGAATCAGTTAACAGGTTAAACTAGTGCGCGTACGAGTTTCACTGCAGATTCAGTCTATTAAAATACATTTAGAATGATCACATAATTTAAGATATGGGGGCAGAAAATGTGTAGCCTATAATTACGGTATATCATTTCATATACAGTTAATAATAACGCGAAGAGTGCCATCTTTTCTCCAAAAGTCAGCATGATTACAAATGTAATCTAAAAATGTAAATGACTAATCGGGGAAAGCCGATTAGTCACCAGAAGAGAAGGACGGCAGCTCGCGTAAGTCTTGTAATATTTTTTCGCAGTTCTGTTGTTTAAATTATTTACTTGCTGCTAGGAAGGAATACTTCGTTTCCTACCTATTTCTATTGTGCATTTTCGTTGAGGTTTATATTTTTGATTGCACTTGCCGGCAATTAGAAGAATTTGCACCTCAGCTAAGAACAAGCCTGTGTGATTGCGTGAAGTGTTTAGTTTTGTATACAGCAATTAGCAGTCCTTTAAGGTTATTGGCTGTGCTGAGCAGAAGCCGGCCTCAGCTGTTTTCACTCTAGTCTCCTAGACTGTATTTATTTGATGTCAGAGCGCTGACGCGGAAGCGTTGTGCTCAGCCTCCTCTGTGAAGACCAACGAGTGTAAAGACAGACGACTTTTCCTGTGCGACTTTAACCGAGCAACGACACCGAGCACACACTTAAGTATCATTTCTATCTTCCCTCACACACTCTCCTTCCCTATCCTCTATCCCTCCACCTCTATCATGTGTTTCGAAACCATTCCGGTTCTCTCTCAACCACGCTCTAAAAGCACACGCAGATGGCAACGTAATCCTGCTAACCTACGCCCAATCGCTACATCTTCTACTACACCTCTTTCTTTCTCTGTGGGTCTTTGGAATTGCCAGTCAGCTGTCAACAAAGCGGACTTCATTTCTGCTTTTTCCTTACAATCCACTCTCAGCATATTGGGCTTGACTGAGACCTGGATTCGTCCAGAAGACTCCGCTACCCCGGCTGCTCTCTCTCACAATTGCTCTTTCTCTCACACCCCAAGGCAAGTTGGCCGGGGTGGGGGCACTGGTCTGCTCATTTCAAACAATTGGAAATACTCAACCCACTCTCCCCTAGGCAATCACAACTCATTTGAATCTCATGCGATTACTGTAACGGCTCCCATAAAACTCCAGATAGTAGTAATCTATCGTCCCCCTGGCCAAATTCTAGCCACCTTCCTAGAGGAGCTGGACGGCCTGCTGTCCTCTTTCATGGAGGATGGCACTCCACTCTTAGTCTTTGGCAATTTCAACATTCACCTAGACAGGCCTTATGCTACAGACTTCCATTCACTCCTAGCTTCATTTGATCTCAAACGCCTTACCACTACTAGCACGCACAAATCAGGCAACCAACTTGATTTAATTTACACACGCAACTGTACTACAGATAACATTCTGGTACAACCACTACATATCTCTGACCATTTCTTCATTACATTTACCTTACATTTTACTACCCAGGTGCCACCAGCTCCCTTACCGGTTACTTTCAGACGTAACCTATGCTCCCTTTCCCCCACCCTTCTTTCCTCTGTAGTATCCTCCTCTCTTCCCTCACCTACCCATTTCACATCTCTGGATGTGAATGCAGCTACTGACACTTTATGCTCTACCTTAACCTCTTGTCTAGACGACATTTGTCCCCTCTCCTCCAGGCCAGCACGGGCTGCCCCTTCTAACCCCTGGTTATCCGATGTTCTTCGTGAGCATCAGACCAAACTCAGAGCGGCAGAGAGAAAATGGCGCAAATCAAACGATCCGTCGGACCTGACTAGGTATCAGTCTTTGCTTTCGTCTTTCTCTACTGAAGTCCACACTGCCAAATCCTCACACTTCCACAACAAGATCAACAGCGCTCCAGACATGCGTGATCTCTTCAGAACATTTAATTCTCTCCTCTGTCCCCCTCCACCACCGCCCACCACTTCTATAACAGCTGACGACTTTGCCACTTTTTTCACCGACAAAACTAGAACAATCGGTAACCAGTTCTCACCTCCACAAACACAGGACCTCCAACCAACCACATCCACTGCTCAAACTCCCATCTTCTCCTTCTGTCCCCTCACCGAGGTGGAAGTATCCAAACTTCTCCTCTCCAGCCATCCTACAACATGTCCTCTTGACCCAATCCCCGCTCACCTTCTCCAAGCAATCTCTCCCACACTCTTACCGGCACTCACACACATTATCAACACATCTCTCCGCACTGGCATCTTCCCCACAGCGTTCAAGCAGGCCCGGGTAACCCCACTGCTCAAAAAACCTACATTAAACACTTCTCTTTTAGAAAACTACAGACCTGTCTCTCTCCTTCCATTCGTAGCGAAAACACTCGAACGAGTTGTCTTCAACCAGCTCTCACTGTTTCTTTCACAGTACAACAAACTGGATGCTAAACAGTCAGGTTTCAGGAGTGGCCATTCAACAGAGACTGCGCTACTCTCAGTCACTGAAGCCCTGCGAGTCGCAAAGGCCGATTCCAAATCATCAGTCCTCATTCTGCTCGATCTTTCTGCTGCCTTTGACACTGTCAATCATCAGATCCTCCTGTCCACCCTCTCATTGCTGGGTATCACTGGGATTCCACTTCGCTGGTTTGAATCCTATCTCACCGGTAGGTCCTTCAGGGTGGCCTGGGGTGGGGAGGTATCCAAAGCACATCAACTGGTCACTGGGGATCCTCAGGGATCGGTTCTTGGACCCCTCCTCTTCTCCACATACACTACATCACTGGGACCCATCATACAGGCACATGGCTTCTCCTACCATTGCTACGCCGATGACACACAGCTCCATCTCTCTTTTCAACCAGATGATCCAACGGTAGCTGCACGGATCTCTGGCTGCCTGGAGGACATCTCGGCATGGATGAAAGAACATCACCTACAGCTCAACCTGGCAAAGACTGAGCTTCTTGTCATCCCTGCCACTCCGACTCTACAGCATGACTTCTCGATTCAATTAGGCACATCAATAATTACCCCATCAACTTCAGTCAGAAATCTTGGTGTAATCTTTGATGACCAGCTGACCTTCAAAGAGCACATTGCAAAGACTGCTCGATCTTGCAGGTTTGCGCTACACAACATCAGAAAAATCAGGCCCTTCCCGACAGAGCATGCTGCGCAACTTCTTGTCCAGGCCCTTGTCGTTTCTAGGCTGGACTACTGCAATGCTCTTCTGGCTGGTCTTCCATCAAACACAATCAAACCTCTACAAATGATTCAGAATGCTGCGGCACGACTGGTCTTCAATGAGCCCAAAAGAACCCATGTTACACCTCTCATCATCTCACTGCACTGGCTACCAGTGGCAGCTTGCATCAAGTTCAAGACACTGATGCTTGCATACAGAACGATCACAGGCTCAGCACCCTCCTACTTCCACTCACTATTACGAATCTACATCCCCTCCAGAAGTCTGAGATCTGCTAGTGAGCGACGCCTTGTGGTACCATCACAGAGAGGCTCAAAATCACTCTCCAGAACATTCTCATTCACCCTTCCTGGATGGTGGAATAATCTTCCCACCCCTATCCGGAATGCTGGATCCCTGTCAATCTTCAAGCAACAACTGAAAACTCATCTCTTTCGGCACTACTTGACTTCAACCTAAACTTGTTCTTTTAAAAAAAAAAAAAAAAAAAAACCTTTCCCTTTATCTTTCTCTCCTTGCCTTGCTAGCTTGTACTTATTTGAACAATGACTGAGACTTGGTGTTACGAGCACTTCCTCTATCTGATTGCCTCTTCAAGATGAATCGCTTTATGTACTCCCCAATTGTAAGTCGCTTTGGATAAAAGCGTCTGCCAAATGACTAAATGTAAATGTAATGTGATTTTGAGTTTATGCAACAGTTCAATAAACTAAGTTAATATTAAGAGACTTACGTTTTAGACACCATATTTCCTGCTTTTGCTCTATTTCTCCAACAAAAATAATTCCAAACACAGCCACAGCACAGTTTCGCGTCTCTGAGCAACATGACGGTGATTCGTTCCTGAATGAATCAACCGTTTAAATGATTCAGTTCAATCGCAATGACTCACTTATTAACACTGACTTACTGCCACCTATTGGCCGTTTTAATTTCACATTTAAAGTATCTTCATTTTTAAAAAATAATTTCAAACATCAGTTTTCAACGTATTGTTTCAAATATAAAAACATTATTTATGCATTTGTAACTGCAGGTTAGCATTCTGTGTCCTCCCGAGCTGCATTAAACAGTGTGTAAATGCATCTAAATGCCTCTTCAGATGCATTGCAAAGATACATTTTGTTGATACTGATTTCATCTGCTTGGTAACAGCCCAAATGCAAGAATTTGACTCAAAAGATGATGCACACTTTTAGAAAAAATGGCTTAAAGGTAAAAATGCCCATAAAACTTGTTGAAAAAAATAATTTCTATCACTGCTGTGAACTGACCACACAGAATATGAAGAATATCAAAAAAATTCAGGAGTCAGCTGTCCACGGTAATCTTTTAGATATCAGCACAATAACACACTCAGCAAAATATCGTCTAACTATCGTTATCGATAAAATCCCAGAAAATATCAAGATATATTGTTTTGTCAATTTCGTACACCCCTAATTCATGGTATTTAATTTATATAATAATTTATTGATAAATAATTGCTAAAATCAATATAATTTATACTTGACTTATCCATTTTCTTAAAAATGGCTTAAAGGCTGAAATGGAAAGTTTATCATTTTATAAAACTTTTAGTTTTTGTGAAAACTTGTATATGAATTGTAAATTATGCTTTTGACAGTCATTTTACAGTTTAATATGGTACTATAGACATTGCCCTGCCCCGCTCATATGGTATTAATTTTATTTGTGGAGGTCTTAAAGGTCTTAAAAAGTCTTAAATTTGAGCTTAAAAATCCTGCAGAAACCCTGTATTAGAGATTAAGGATGTCTACGAAGCTGATGTATGCAATGAATAATGTTAAACATTCAGTATCACTGCCTTTATAGCTGATGTGCACGTGCTGAAAAGCAAAGTGCTGAGTGGAATGAGCACGCTGGTGCAGATGCGCGAGCTTGTCGAGTGAATATCCCTTTCTCACAGACATCACTGGGAAGTTTGTTGTTTGGTCGGATATGCCAAAAACAAATAAGCAAAACAATGCACAAGTTAACGGTAGGGAGGGAGGGAGAGCAAGAGAGCTCGTGCACACTTCTGTTGTGTGATCTTTATTGATGTTCGCTCACATAGCACGCATCATTTTGATTAAAACTAAATCATAAATATAAGACAATTTATAGGGGCATTCACTATAAACATCATTTATTTTCCACCTTAAGCATACACGACTGTCTGGCGAAAGTGAAACTAGCAGCCTGTGTGAAATGCGCTAGGCTGTACTTGTCCCTTGCGCGTTTTGCTTGCTTCATGAGAGTTTCTGCATTATATGAGTGGCTTTGGAATATAAATCGCAGCATGTTTCAGATGAAAAGAAAAACGCGACTTCTATTTCTGAAAATATCACAGTTAGGAAATTTATAACGAGTGGTTCCCTGCATTATTTCAGCAAAGCGCGTGATTACAGTACTGAGCCGCTGCAATGGAGCAGCTCTAATGCTAGTAACTTAAAGATGATGTGCCATAGAGCAAAACAAGTGAAAGTAACAAAAACCTGAAAAATACATTTTAATGTGCATAATTAAGTGTGAAAATAACCGAAGGATATACAGTCAAACAAAAAATTATTCAGAAACCAAATGTAATTTTTGATATTTTTTTACTGGTGGGTGTAGGACACTATAGTTTATGTAAGTGAGGATAGCAAAATAAAGTAGACTGTGACATATTATATCCAAAAATTCTTTATACAGTGGACTACCAATAAAATTTATACAAATTTGGAACCAAAAATTATTCAGACCGAGTCTGGGAAGAAACTGAAGTTCAGGTTTGCATGAACCTGGTTGACAGCACACCCAGGAGACTACAGGCTGTCATTAAGTCTAAGAGTTGTCCGACAAAGTATTGATAGTTGTGTAAATATTGTCATACTAACGGCTGTCTGAATAATTTTGGTTGATTGTAATCCATCACATACATTTCTATCAAAAGTTATCTGACATTATCAAGCTGAAATTTTTCTGACACAGTTTAACTCTGAGTTCTTGTCATTTTATTATCATAAACTATAGTGAATAAACTGTGATAATGTGAGAAATGTTGAAGGTGTCCGAATAAATTTTGGTTTGACTGTATCTATTTGATAAATGAAGTTAACCAATTAACATTATACATACTCTTTTGGTTTCTGTACCCAATATTTAAAAAAATTACAAATGCAATGAAAATGTCGGTATCGGTACTCGGTATCGGCAAGTACCAAAAATAAAAGTATCGGTATCGGGCGAGTACTGGAAAAAGTGGTATCAGTGCATCCCTATTATTCAGGTATAAGACCTTAGACCGCCATCCTGCTGTTCACTCATAGCCGAAAGATGCTGTGACTAACTCCATAACCTGCCCATAAATAAACAGTATACAGTTCTTAGAACATACAGTAAAGGGATAGTTCACCTAAAAATGCAGATTCTGTCATTACTCACCCTCATGTTGTTCCAAACCGTAAGACCTTCTTTCATCTTCGGAACACAAATAAAGATATTTTTGATTGAAATCCAAGAGCTTTCTGACCCTCCATAGACAGCAACACAACTAAAAAGTTCCCAGACCCAGAAACACAGCAAGGACATCTGTAAAATAGTCAATGTGACATCAGTGGTTCAACTGTAATTTTGCAAAGCTACAAGAACACGTCACATGAAGTATTATTGTCCTCGTCCCTGCGGGAACTTTTCAGTTTTGTTGTCTATGCAGGGTCAGAACTGTTGGATTTCAATCAAAAATATCTTAATTTGTGTTTCCATGATGAACGAAAATCTTACGGGTTTGGAATGACATGAGGGTGAGTAATTAATGACCAAATTTTCATTTTTGTTAGAACTATCCCTTTAACATACAAAGTAATTACATTCAGTATGTTCAGGAATAAAGTTATTTATTTTATGCAAGCGATACGATGCTCGTTTAGGTGAATGGCATTGCATCTATGTATGTTGGTTTGAAAATAAAGTGACTTGCAGCATAGTAATGATTTTATAGATGAAATTAAACATACACAAACCTGTATTTTGGCAAAGAATTGCACCAATATGGCGGTGCCAAGGACTGCGCTGTTCTTAAGAAAATGGAAAAAAGCTTGTGCTCATTAACTCAACTGCTGGGTTGTCAGAGAATGGGGGAGATGTGCACTGTCAGCGATTGTTTTAATTGTGTCCAGCTTTTTTGTTAAAGATAAGTAATATTGATTTGAAATAAGTATTTATGGCTCTTGAAACTGATCCGTACATGTCAAATATTTTGATTGAAATTGAAAATGTTGATTTAAAAAATCTAATTTGTTAATATTGTTAATTTGTCAAATATTCATTCCTTTTCCTGACAAAAAAAGGTTTATATAATTTTTTGGATTTTTAATTTGGAATTTCCAACTGAAACATACACTTGAGTGAATGTCTGAAGGCCATTGCATTGTTGTCAAATGGCTCGTGGCTTGATGAATGTGCTATGGAAGTCGAGTAGTTCACTGAAAATAACTCTGGGTTGTTTCTCTCCAAAAATGTGTTTTTTTCAGTGTCACGGTATTTCTAATGTTTTTGGGTAAATATTAAATTTTATTACATTACTGTACCGATATTTATTAATTAATTTATTTAGAACTATTCCATTGAGGTCCACAAGTCTAAAACAAGCTGAGTAAACGTTTTTTTAATGGCTGTATTGCAGTTTTCATCAAAATTTAAAAAAAAGAAAGAAAAAGAAACATGGAGCATAAAAATCAAAACTTCTTGATTTTACATGACAGTCTAACCATTTAGAATATGAGTCACATGCTGTATAGTAACAGCATAATTTCTGCAAGTGTTCATTTTTTTATATGCCATACATTTACAATTTTTTTTCCCAAAGGATGTTGACCCTGCGAGCACCGAGGCGGACATCAAGAAGACCGTTTTGGGGGTCTATGTTGTAAAGCATGAATTTGCTGATGCAACAGAAGACCCTGAAGATATCGGCATTGTGCTGGAAGGTGTGGAGGTGCTCTCTGTTTTAGGTAATGTAGCATTGGCTACAGCCATGCTACTTGGACTTATATACTCTTTAAATCTTACCTATCCACAGGAGCTCCGTTACACTTTTGAGGTGCTCCAAAAAGTAATTCTGGAGCTGGACTCGCATAAACTGAAAACAAAACTCTTCACTTAGAAGGTGTGAGTAGTGCTGTGTTCGAGGACCCCTTTGTTTAAGTTGTATGCGAATTATCATGTTTGTACTTTTCTGAGCAAAGGACATTTTACTTTTCTCAATTTTGGATTTCTTGTTTAATTGAACATTGTTTGTTCTGAACAGATGTGGTTTTAAGTTTCTCAATTGCTCATTTAATTGCCATTTTCATATTAACAGTTAAGAACAAAAGGAAATGCTGCATTATATTCTCTTGTAAGGTCGTGTTTTTTTCGTGTTGTATTGGCATTGTTGTATTGCCATTTTTGCACTGTGAGCAGAGGTGATTATAAGTTTAAGGTGATTATTCTTGATCACTAATGTAATTGCCATTCTCACATTTACAGTTCTGAAAAAGAAACGCTGTGTTTTATTTTCTTGTATGCACGTGTTCGTTATATTGCCATTTTTGCACTTTGAGCAGAGGTGATTAAGTCTCTCAATCACTCATTTAATTGGCTCATTCATTTAATCTCATGTTTAAAAAAAATAAAATGCTGTTACATTCTCTTGTATACTCATGTTTTATTTGCATTGTCATTTTTGAACTTAGTGAGCATGTTTAATTGCCATATTTGCAGTTGTAAGCAAGAAGACATGCAAGGTTAAATGTTCTTGAGTGCTCATGTTTTAAATACAGATTTTTACAAAACGTATTGACTTTAATATATTGACTTTTTCTTCACAGTAGACTATAAGTATACATTAAAAAGGATTTAATTGAATAGAACACAAGTATTTCACTCTCATTTGGAACTAACTGTAGTGTCAAGTTAGCTAAAAGTATAATGATTTAAATTTTATCTAGTAGGCAGGACAATATTGTATGTAGTTGACATTGCATTGTTAGATATAGTAGACGTGACCAAATTGAATGTAGTTAACATGGCATTATTTTATATAGTAGGCATGACAAAATTCAGAGTAGTTAACCTGACTAAATCTTTTCTATTAGGCATGGCAAAACTTTATCTAGTAGGAATGACCCAATTTTTTTTGTAATCTTCACTGAAGGAATTTAAGTTTATACAACAAGATTACAACAAATCATTTCAAACAAATTAGATTTTGGTGGAAAAATGTAATTCAATTTCGTGGAAAAGTTTACTCTAATATTTTTTAAGTTCGTTCAACAACTTTTTTTTTTTAGTGCAGTGTGGATGCTGTCTACCCACTGCAGATAAAGTCTACCAAGGATCAGAACCAGAGGACGTCAGAAAATAATGTCGCCTTACCCGTGCAGCAGCCTGGTCTTGTGCCACAAGCTGAGCCCTGGGATCCACCTGGATCTGAGCCATTTGCCGGATGGCCAGCGAGAACAGGTACAGCAAATGCTCAGAGAGGAATGTGATGTCTTTGTAAAGGATGATTGGGACGCTGGATGCATTAGAGATTTGAAGATAGACATACAATTAAAGGACAATGTACCTGTACAGAGAACATACAATGCAAACCCTAGGCATCTTTACCAAGAAGTGAAGACACACATTCAGGACCTACTCAACTGTGGTTGGATCCAGAAGTCCTTTTCTTCATATTCCTCTCCTGTCGTATGTGTCAGGAAGAGAGATGGGAGCCTTCGTCTGTGCGTAGACTACAGGCTACTAAACGGAAAGACGCTGCCTGACCGGCATCCAATTCCGAGGATACAGGAGATCCTGGAAAACCTGGGAGGTAACTCCTGGTTCACGGTGTTGGATCAGGGGAAGGCTTATCACCAGGGCTTCATGAGCGAGAAAAGTAGACACTGCACCACATTCATCACGCCCTGGGGACTGCATGAATGGGTGAGGATCCCATTTGGGCTCACCAACGCCCCAGCATCTTTTCAACGTTACATGGAGGGATGCCTGGGAGACCTCCGAGATTAAATCTGTGTCCCGTATTTGGATGATGTCTTAGTGTTTAGACCCAGTTTTGAGCAGCACGTCCAGAATGTGAGGCAAGTCCTTCAAAGACAACGGGAGTGTGGTATAAAACTAAGGCCAAAGAAATGTGATTTCTTTAAAGGTGAAGTCTGCTATATTGGTCGGGTAATCTCCGCAGAGGGGTACAAAATGAATCCCAAAGAGGTGGAAGCAGTCCAACAGCTGAAGCAGCATGAGGTACCAACCACTGTGCGAGGGGTTAGAAAGTTGATGGGATTCCTCAGCTATTACAGAGCTTATATACCAGACTTCTCCAGGGTGGCTAAACCCCTTTATGAACTCTTAGCTAAGCCCAAGCCTGAATTGAAGCAAAGCCAAAAGAAAAAGAGGACTGGCCGAAAGTCTGTTCAGCTGCCACCGTCCCACCCCATCCAGTGGACAATGACCAAGCCTGGATTTAGCCTATCTGATGAAAAATACAGAAAAAAAAACAATAATATTGTGAAATATTATTAAAATGTAAAATAATGCTATTTTACTTTAAAATATATCTCTGTGATGTAAAACTGAATTTTCATCAGCCATTACTCCAGTCTTCAGTGTCACATGGTCCTACATAAATAATTCTAATATGCTGATTTATTATCAAGAAACAGTGTTTAATGTACTTTTTTCAGAATTTTTTTGATTATTAAAAAGATGTTTAAAAAATAAAATATAAATCCTTTATAACAATATCAGTCTTTACTATCACTTTTTATATATTTAACACATCCTTGCTGAATATTACTGGGGGTTTTTTCTGTATTTTTGATCAAATAAATGCAAGCTTGATGAGCATAAGACATTTAATCAATATTGACTACAGATATTATCATATTATTAATATCAATAATATATTATGTATTTCATTGTTACCTTAAATATGACATATATTTACATAAATCAAGTGGAACAGAAAGACACGATCGCTACTAAGCAGAAAAAAAATTTAGTTAGTTGAAACTGAAATTATAAGTTATGTTAGAGCAGTAATCCTAATCATCAGCCGAATTTAGAAGATACACCTGAGATACAGGTTTTAATCATGCTGATTTTTGGAGAAAAACGGCAAGTGTGATATTGATTTACTATATAAAATGATATAAATATACATTTTCTGCCCTTATATCTTCAATTTTGTGATTATTCTAAATGCATTTTAACAGACTGAATCACGCAGTGAAAGAACGCACTCTAATGCGCTTCATGGCACTCTGTAGGAGTGTTTTGTTTGGTTTTTGGCTAAATACTGATAATGTAAAATCGCACATGGTTATATTATTGCAGACGATATCGCACACCCTGCACCACTGTCTTTTTGGATAATTTGTGCAAAACCTTTTGCTAAACTGCCAAAGCTTCATTTTAACCACCAATGCAATGATGCAAGTATTTAACTTACCTCTACATGCTTGCAAAGGGTTGATGTCGAGATTTTATAAACTGCTAGTTTGGTCTCCCTAGGCAAACACAGCTTACACTGCATAATAGAACTTAAATATGGCCAGGGGTTCACTTCATTTCCTTCGAGTTCAGCTTCAGCAGAAGACGGGGTTTGGTTTTCAGCTGCTTCTGCACCACTAACGCCTGTCTTGTCCGTCTGCATCTTTCTTGTGATTTTAGTGCCAGTTTGTTCTCCTGCCCATTATTTACTGCAGTAGTTTCCAGTGAGCGATTTTTTTTTTTTTACACAGTAATTAATGTGTTTTCAAATGTAGCGAAGTACAATACTTCAAACAAAATATACTTAAGTAAAAGTAAAATTACAGATTTTAAAAATTACATTAAAAAGTAGAAGTACACAAAAAAGCTAATCAATTACAGTACATTTACATTTACATTTATGCATTTAGCAGACGCTTTTATCCAAAGCGACTTACATTGCATTCAAGTTACAGTTTTACATTTGACCAGCTCTTGCTTTCCCTGGGAAAGGGAACAGTAACGCGAGTAAATGTAATTCGTTACTTTCCACCTCTGCAAATCGGTGTACATTTTCCCACAGTACAGTAAAAATAGTATGATGCATTTCACGATCACATCGTGTACATCATTGTTTGAGAAATAAAGAGCAGATCATTTTGATATGAAGAAAGAGGCATCTAAAAGATATTAAACCAGAGATACATTCATACACCTAAATATGAGTGTTTAGAGCTTACTAATAAGAATAACGAGAGGTCACTAGGCTAATATAATAAGGAAACATACAAACAACACGCATATACCAGATACCTTTGTAACTGATTAAATATGGTCTAAATAAAGAAAATGTGCGTGTGTGTGTGTGTGTGTTATGTATCTTGTAATCGTGGGGGGTAGTCCACTGGTCAGCCAGGCCTGGTACTGAGGGTCATTTAGTTCTCTTTGGAATTAGTTTGAAGTCTGATGGAGAGAAAAGATAGTCAATCTGTTTAGCCTCTTATTGATAGTGGGGGACAACCTGTGGGGCCAGGTCTGTGAGTTATATGCAAACGTCAAAAGGCTAAAAGGGTCTCTTAAGCCATAAAGTGTAAACACCCATCAATGATCTTAAGCATACGCTACACATTATAGGAGAACACTACTATAGTATTTTGGCAAATGGAGGTTTCAAAAAGTATTGAATAAAAGGGTACCGTTAATTGTGTCCAATGTGTATTAGAGAAAAACATTTATTTCATAATGATACCCCCCCCCCATTTTAAATTCTTATTCTCCAATGAAAGGTTAGATTTTTGTGAATTTTTTAAATAATAGATCAAAAGGATTAACAATGCAGATTTATTTCCACAGCCTTCTTTGATCATCTTTACCAATAGAGTGATAGTACAGTTTATGATTGTGTTCGTCTATATGCAAACCCAATCATTAACTCTTGAAAGAGTTACTCTTGTTTCAGTAAAGCTATTACATGTAAAAATGTAATGCACTTATGTAGTGTATTTTTTTTAATATGCATCAGTATATAATATGCATAATATATATGTAGCCATACATGATCAATGCATATATTTTTCAATATACTGCAATATAAGCACTAGTTTCCCATATATGGAAATGTTTTATTTAATATATTGTATTATATTTTCTAAACATTCCCATATATATACGTATATGTTTGTTTCATAAGGGAACATTTATTTGAATCCACTGCAGAACACAAGATCCAGGGGGCGTGGTTGGATCTAGATCCAATTCCTCCCACCTTACATATACCTAAACCTACCAGTCTCCACACCCTGATCCCTAAACCCACCCATCCCCATCCCTAAACCCACCCATCCCCACCCCTAAACTTACCCATCTCCACCCCTAAACCTACCAATCTCCACCCCCTGGATGTGGATCCAACTCTGCCCCCTGGATCTTTGTTCTCCAGTGAGGTGCTACTGCTGTATGGTGGAGGAGCGTCTGCAGGCTGGTGATGAATGGAAGAGCTATTGGCCACAGGTATCTGCAAGGAGGGAAAAAAACACTGTATGATCAGCTTAATGATTACTTTTTTTATTGATAATACTATGTAACAATTATTGCACCCATTACCGAGTGCCTTACATATTTCCAGTACATGGACACTCAATACTAAATTCAAATTATACTTTTTTTTGTTTAAAAAACTCCATAAACTGGGTTTACAAGTTTCTCTTACCTCTGAGCTGTTAAAACCATGTAAATTAATGGGCCTGAAATCAGAGGGCTGTGGAGGTAGAACTTGAGGGACAAACTGCACCTTTGGGGGAAAGAAAATGTGTATGTAATATTTTATGTCTTCTTACTGTGAGATGCCAGAAATGCATCAGTATTACAGGTTTACATTTGTGATCATACAGTAAAATAAGAAACTGAATTAAAGCAAATTAATCCTTAAACTTGTTTTGTGGTTCTAATATGCTGAGTATGAGGTGCGAGGTGGATTATTTTGAAATGAGAAGGTTTGTTGGATTATGTTTTTAGTTCTATCAAGAGGAGAAAATGTGTATCTATCAGAAAACACACAGGTTGAACGCAAGCCTTAAGTTCAAGTATAACCTGAGAACCCTGACCAAATATTTCACATGTGGCCTAGGAAATTTATCCACCCTGTTATACAACATAGATAGATTATAGAACAACATGCTAGAAGAAGATCAACATTTTGGAAAATCTGAATACATATATAAGATCTATTTAAAAAAACAAAAACAAATAAATAAACAGTTTCATGTCCAGTATGAACTGACACAACAGGGTGTACATGTTATGTTTTAGACCAGGGGTCTTCAACGTTTTTCTGGTCAAGGACCCCTTAGGTGATAGAGACATGGGGCAGGGACCCCCTGATACAAAATGTGTGAAACATAGCCTCTGATATTAATAGAAACCAATCATATTACGCTAGTTATATTATTTTAAGACAGTTAGAACTATGTTGTTGTTGTACATCCATCATTGTCTGTATATTTTCATATATTTACAAATCTTTCAAAATGATTTATGCATCGTAACAAAAATATTTTGCAATTAAAATCACAATTTATTAAGTTGTTCACAGTTGTCTTAATTATTTGCAGTTTCATACATTTTCCTTTTACAGTCAGGTGGACTATTATACAATTACATGAACTTTGTTTTCTTAATTCTTAATTTTACTAGAACTTTACATTTAATATTACTGTCAGGTGGATAATAATACATTTACAGAACCTTCAGCTTTAAGTTTAATAGAACTTTACATGTTAATTTTACTGTCAGTTGGACAATTATATTTACAGTACCTGACCTTCAGTTTTAACTTTAAGACGTCTTTAATGAGATGACTGACCCTGGTGAACTACACAAAGGCTGTCTATTCTGGGGGATATCGATGTTGCTAGGCAGAGTGGCTGCAGTTTTGCACGATATTTCCTTCATTTCATTTCCATCTGCAAAGCGTACAAATGCCAAAAGCTGTGCATCCTTTGAGACATCTGTAGCCTCATCCAGCTGTAATGCAAAGGCCTCTGCCTGCTTCAGTTTTTCTACCAATTGCACCCTCACATCAGATGCCATTTCATCAATCCGCCGAGCAATGGTTGTATCTGACAACGGAATGGTTTTCAGTTTATTTACACAGTCGTCATTTTCAAACATTGTTTTGCACATATCAGTGGCTGCAGGCAATATCAGATCTTTTGCGATTTGATATGGTTTTTTGCACTGAGCAATCCTAAGGGCCACCTGATATGACGCTTTCAAAGCAAGCTCACCAACTTTAGCTGATTTTCTCATTATTGTCTGTTGCCCTTTGAAAGATTTGAGGTTAGCCTGAAAGTATTCCAGTGGTTTGTCACGCAGATGACCATGGTTTGTCTCCAAATGACGCTGCAGCTTCGATGGTTTCATGCTTTCATTTGACAGTACAGCTGAACAAATAACACACACTGGCAATTCAAAGCAGCCCGTGTCCTTATAAGTAAATCCAAGCTTTGGATATGTTTCTGAGTACTTTCTGGACTTATCTCGTTTGCGTTTGGCCGGGGCTTCTGCAGCGGGTTTATTAGCATCCACATCTGGATTTGCACCAACTGTTTCTGAAGAGGCGGATGAGTCACTTAACGTTACTCGGGGTGTAGATATTACAAAGCGATCCATTCTGTCGAGTTAAATTTTATATAAATTATTAGCCATTAGCGTTTTCAAATTAGCGCGCTCCTATTTTATTTTTTTTTGCGCGCTCAGACTACGTTGACGTATGGTCCAAAGCGACTTACAAATGAGGGCAATAGAAGCAATCAAAACCAACAAAAGAGCAACAACATGCAAGTGCTATGACAAGTCTTGGTTAGCCTAACGCAGTACACGTAGCAAGGTATTTTTTTTAAAAGAAACAAGTAGATAGAATTGTCACACAGAGCGCTCCTACGGCTCCCTCTTCGGGACATCGACGGGAACCGTCACCCGAATATTAGTTTAACTACATTTCCCAGCAGCCCCGTACCTGGCACTGATCATCAGCAACACCTGTAGCCCATTACCTGGACTATTTAACCAGCCACCCAATGCTGGTTCAGTGCGAAGTCTTGTTTTGCCTAGCTAACATTTCTGAGCGTTATTATTACATTTCTGGACTGCCTTACGTTGTGACCTTGCCTGTTTCTAGTTTCTCTGTTGGATTGCCGCCTACCTTTTGACCCTTGCTCTGAACTCTGACTACTGCCCTGGATAGCCGCCTGCCTCGACCCCTGAACTATTTTACGATACTGTTTCTGTCATTTCCCCTGAAATACCTGCTCAGTGAGTTTACCTGTGAACTAACTCTGTGTTTTTCAATAAAGCTGCAAATGGATCCCGGATCTGGTAGTGAATCATTACAGAAGACTTCGCCGAGACATGATCCAGCAGCTATCTACCAGCTATCGTCAGAGGTATCGTCACAAGCCCAGCAATTGGCCGTTCACCACCAACAGCTTCAAAAACTTACCTCTCTCACCGAGGAGCTGGTGAAGACTCTTCAGAATTTGCAAATACCGGCATCCCCACCTCCGGCGCCGCAACCCAGTATTAACATGGCGGTCCTACCGACTCAATCCACCAGCGTGAATCCCAGATTAGCGTTTCCGGATAAGTATGATGGTAATCCCCACTCACTGCAGAGGCTTTCTCCTTCAATGCACCCTGTTCGTGAACCAACAACCCACTCTGTATGCCACCGAGGAGGGAAAGATCTCGTTCGTTAGCTCTCTGCTTACCGGAAGTGCGCTGGAATGGATGACAGCGATCTGGAGAGGCGGCAGGTCCCCGTTTCGCACATTCGAGGAGTTTCAACAACGCTTTCGAGAGGTGTTCGATCATCCCAAGGATGGGAGGAGCCCCGATGAACTTCTCATGACGTTATCACAGGGAAGAAGATCAGCAGCCGAATATGCCCTTGCCTTTCGCACACTTGCCACACAGACAACATGGACAGAGGACCCCTTAAAGGTGCACTACAGAAAGGGGTTGAATCATGATCTCCAGACTGAGCTCGCCTGCTGTGATGAAGGGAAGTCCCTCGATCAATACATTGAAATATCCATCCAGATTGACAATCTCCTCAGAACTCGACGACCCACGACCCGTACGATACCCAGAGCACCTTCTGACGGTCAGGAACCCATGCAGGTGGACACTTGCCACATATCGTCAGAGGAAAGACAGCGTCGCATCACTCAACACCTCTGTCTGTATTGCGGGGAACCTGGTCAATTAAGAAACACATGCCCCTCTCGATCCAATATTGATCCAGCCACCCGGGTGAGCGTAACTTTGTGTACCCTCAATAGTGATCATTGTTTAACTGTTCCTGTTGCACTGGAGACCCCATCAGGTGTCGTACAAATACCAGCCATGATAGACTCTGGAGCAGCGGGAAATTTCATGTCAATGAACTTTGCTCAAAAACACGATATTTCCCTAATTCGTTGTCCTTCTCCCCTAGCAGTCGAGGCGGTCGACGGGCGCCCCCCTGGGCACAGGCAAAATAACTCACCTGACATCACGACTCACGTTAACCACCGGCGCCCTTCATCACGAGGCAATACAGTTTTATATCATCCCCACGACACACGCATCAATCATTCTGGGCCTTCCCTGGCTACGCAGACACAACCCAAGCATATCCTGGCGAGATTCTCAGATTACCAACTGGAGTACGAGCTGTTTATCCCAATGTATATCCCCAGTTAGACCTATAACCTGTCAAACAGTTTCTATGACTGAATCAGACGTGGATGCTCAGGCACTACCCAGCGTCTATCATGATCTGATAGTAGCCTTCAGTAAAGCTAAGGCCTTGTAATTACTGCCTCATAGACCCTCAGACTGTGCGATTGACTTACTGCCCAACAGCGTTCCCCCCAGAGGCCGCATATTTCCCTTATCGCAACCTGAATCCGAGGCCATGAACCAGTATATTCAGGAGGAGTTAGCCAAGGGTTTCATTCGACCTTCCACCTCACCAGCTTCCGCAGGATTCTTCTTCGTTAAGAAGAAAGGAGGTGACCTCCGTCCATGCATTGATTACCGAGGATTAAATGAGATCACAGTGAAGTTCCGATACCCCTTACCACTGGTGCCATCTGCATTAGAACAGTTAAGATCAGCCCAGTTCTTCACCAAGCTTGATTTACGCTGTGCATATAACCTCATCAGAATCAGGGAGGGTGATGAATGGAAGACTGCATTCTCAACTACTACAGGACACTATGAATATCGGGTCATGCCGTTCGGCCTAGTCAACAGTCCATCCATCTTCCAATCCTTCATCAATGATGTCTTCAGGGATATGCTTGATCATTATGTCATTGTTTACATCGACGACATACTCATTTATTCAGAAACTCTCCAGGAACACATCCAGCAAGTCAGATCGGTACTCCAACGCCTAATCAAGTATCAACTATACGCCAAGCTAGAGAAGTGTGAGTTCCATACAACCTCGGTCGCCTTCCTAGGATACATAATCAGTCAAGAAGGGGTGGCTATGGATGAGAGCAAGGTTCACGCAGTGTTAAACTGGCCTCCACCTTCCAATCTCAAGGAGCTCCAACGTTTTCTGGGATTCGCGAACTTCTATCGTCGCTTCATCAGAGGTTTCAGTTCCATCGCTGCTCTGCTCACGAACATGACCAAGAAGGCTTCACATCGTCTTCAATGGACAGCCTTAGCTCATCAGGCCTTTGATCTGCTAAAACATCAGTTTACCACAGCCCCCATCCTTCGTCATCCAGACCCCAATTCACCTTTCGTTGTGGACGTGGACGCCTCGAACATCGGGATAGGGGCCATACTATCTCAGCGACAAGGTGTTCCCGCTAAATTGTACCCCTGTGCCTACTATTCACGGAAACTAACCCCCACAGAACGAAATTATGACGTAGGTGATCGAGAACTCCTAGCCATCAAATCCGCTCTCGAGGAATGGCGTCATTGGTTGGAGGGGGCCCGTCATCCGTTCACGGTGTTGACAGATCATCGTAACTTGGAGTACCTCAAGACAGCCCGTAGACTGAACCCCAGGCAAGCCAGATGGTCGTTATTCTTCTCTCGCTTTGTCTTCACGGTAACATACCGACCAGGCACCAAGAACATCAAGGCCGATGCACTATCTCGACAGTTTGAAAGGGGTCCGGAAGTCACTGAACCCGAAAATGTGATCTCTCCAACGATCATCATCTCTCCCATTCAGTGGGATATTATCACAGAGATTGAGCAGGCCAACACTGGACAAGCTATACCCCCTGAATGTCCCGAAGATAAACTTTTCGTTCCTGAGGAACTCCACAAACGTACCATTGACCAGGTCCACACCGCTCTCAGCTCAGGCCACCCAGGAATAAACGCCACTATTCAACTCCTGCAGAACAGATTCTGGTGGCCCACGCTAAGGAGGGACACCATTACTCAGGTTCATCAATGCCAAGATTGTCAGACACAGAAACCCTCTCGCCAGTTACCTGCCGGTCTACTTCAACCTTTACCCGTACCACACCGCCCCTGGTCTCACATTGCCATAGATTTTATCACTGACTTACCCAATTCCAACGGCCACACCACCATCCTCACCGTCATAGATCGTTTCTCCAAGGCCTGTCGCCTCATCCCTTTGCCCAAGTTACCCACCGCTCTGGAGACGGCTGAGCACCTCTGTAACTATGTCTTTCGTTTCTACGGATTGCCCGAAGATATTGTCTCAGACCGAGGGCCCCAATTCACCTCACGGCTTTGGGCCGCATTCTTCAAGGCTTTAGAAGTTAACATCAGCCTCACCTCTGGGTATCATCCTCAATCAAACGGTCAAGCAGAGAGGCTCAATCAGGAACTCGTTCGATTCCTTCGTTCATATTGCAGTGCTAATCAACTGGACTGGAGTCGCTATCTCATGTGGGCCGAATATGCTCAGAACTCTCTCCGGAAACCTGCCACAGGTATCACCCCGTTCCAATGTATCCTAGGCTATCAACCTCCGCTATTTCCCTGGTCAGGAGAACCCTCTAATGTCCCAGCCGTAAACGACTGGATACAACGCAGCGAGGAGACTTGGAATCAGGCTCATCAGCACCTTCGACACGCAGTCAGACGGCAACAAGTTCAAGCTGACAGACACCGAAGACGCAACCCCGAATACACGGTTGGGCAGTGGGTATGGTTGTCTGCTCGTGACTTGCGACTACATCGGCCTTGTCGCAAACTCAGTCCCAGGTACGTGGGTCCCTTTCAAATTACCCGTCAAATAACTCCTGTATCTTTTGAATTGAACTTACCTAATCATTATCGTATTTCTCCTACTTTTCATGTCTCGCTCCTGAAACCCGCCGATGATCCCGGGGAGGGATCCGAGGAGCTGCCCGAGGATGGGGACCCCCTGCCAATCTCAAGCGAGGACGAGGAGATATATCAGGTGTGAGAACTTCTCGACTCCAGACGCCGGGGACGCGCGCTTCAATACCTGGTCGATTGGGAGGGTTACGGCCCGGAAGAAAGGTCCTGGGTCGATGCAGAGGACATCCTGGATCCCAGTTTGGTGGAGGAGTTCCACAGAGACCACCCGGAAAGACCGGCCCCCAGACCACGCGGTAGACCCCGGCGTCGACCACCTCCTCGCTTCCGGAGCCGCTCGCAGGGGGGGGGGGGCTCTGTCACACAGAGCGCTCCTACGGCTCCCTCTTCGGGACATCGACGGGAACCGTCACCCGAATATTAGTTTAACTACATTTCCCAGCAGCCCCGTACCTGGCACTGATCATCAGCAACACCTGTAGCCCATTACCTGGACTATTTAACCAGCCACCCAATGCTGGTTCAGTGCGAAGTCTTGTTTTGCCTAGCTGACATTTCTGAGCGTTATTATTACATTTCTGGACTGCCTTACGTTGTGACCTTGCCTGTTTCTAGTTTCTCTGTTGGATTGCCGCCTACCTTTTGACCCTTGCTCTGAACTCTGACTACTGCCCTGGATAGCCACCTGCCTCGACCTCTGAACTGTTTTACGATACTGTTTCTGTCATTTCCCCTGAAATACCTGCTCAGTGAGTTGACCTGTGAACTAACTCTGTGTTTTTCAATAAAGCTGCAAATGGATCCCGGATCTGGTAGTGAATCATTACAAGAATAGAAAAAAGAAAGCTAGTGTTAGTTTTTCAAGAAAAGCTAGCAGTTACAGAATAAATATGCAGTTGATAGAGGATCAAGTGTGTGTTTTTTTAAATAAAAAAGACAGATAGATAAAATAGAATTAGAATAGAGAGTGCTAGAGTTAGAGGGTCAAATAAAGATGGAAGAAATGTGTTTTTAGCCGTTTCTTGAAGATGGGTAAGGATTCAGCTGCTCGGATTAAGTTGGGCAGGTCATTCCACCAGGTGAGAACAGTTAATGAAAAAGTCTGTGAAAGTGATTTTGTGCCTCTTTGGGATGAACAATAAATAATGCGTCATTCACTTGCAGAACTTTTACTGTGCGTTCACACCACAGGCGGCGAGAGCGTCAAAGTGGCCGGAAGTCAATCATTTTCAATGTGAGCTGGTGGCGCGGCGCGTTTTGGGCGGTGAGGGCATCGATGAGAGTTGAAATCAAGTCAACTTTATGGTAATGAGCTATGACGCTGTTCGGCGGCAACCAATCCTAATTTAGAAGTCCTCCGCTTGAGAGGATTCCAGAGAACACAGTCTTGTAAACTTTTGTTCCGACCACATTAGTTCCCAAGCATTTTAACGCTGGAAAGCTTTGTTTTTTTCAGCGGGAACGCTATTAATTTCCTCAAAACAACATAGTTGACCAATTACATTAAGGCTACACTTCAACCAGGACAGTTTGGAATGTAGGCTGCGCACAAATTAACATGTTAATTAAAGACCTAGGCTAGTAAACGTTAGTGCTGTGTTCAAAATATCGATACGACGATGTATCATCACAGAGATTTGACGATAAGTGTATCGATACAGCTGGCCCTGTGTGGCACGTGTGCAGCAGTGGACCGCTCTTAATTTGAATACAAGAACACCGTTTAAAATGTTTAACAACAATGTTTAACCTGGCCGCAGAGGAACAAACCTGGGTTGCCTGATATAAAGAGACGTAATCCCCGAAATAGAGCTACCCACTTGCGCAATACGGAAATATCTGCTAAGTGTGATACTTATTTTTGTCAACCTGGCAACCATATGTACGTGCGCTCTCTCCACTGAGGATAAACGCACTTGCTTTCTGAAAACACCGGCTAGCTAGCAGTTTAGCGATCTCCACTTCAATATTCTATTATCAGAAAAGTGAAATTCATCAAGTGTTCACTTATGAGAGAGAGAGAAAGAGAGAGAGAGAGATGCTGTGTATGTATGAATGACCACCGCAACAGTAAAGCTGTGGCTTTAATTCCTTCAGAAACAATGATGTTACCAGCTCCTTGTTGAGAAAGATAATGTAGCTCTTGAGCAATTAAGCTATTTTATTGATAAAATTGCGGGGCAGCGCTAAAAACATTGTTACTGAATGTCTGTGTGCGGCCGCAACATGATCTGTGTGTGTGACTGAGCGTGTGTGTGTATGCGTGAGATACAGTGAGCATTAGTTTAGAACTCTTCTAATATTATCTTTTTAAATGTAGAGAGTGCTTTAATTTGTGCGATGATAACCTACCAGCAATGTTAAGATGATTTTTTAATATATTAATATGAGTACATTACAATATAAATTTATTAGAACAAGTACATTGTAAGACTTTGGGGAAGGTAGAACGCACACACATCTGAACATAATGGCGAGCACATTCCTGAATTCAGATTTCCTGCCATAAAACCTCGTTATCTGAAGAGACTTTGTTAAAACAAGGAGGAATTGGAGGAGAGCATCGTGAATGTGGTTTAAAACAGGACTTCACTTTGTTCTTATCACTTAACCATAACTCGACCAAAACAGGACGAAACATCTGCTTATGGTCAAACGACAAGCTTTATGGACTCCTTGATCATTTAACGCCTAAATTTATGATTTAACCAACAAACAAGACAGATATATGTTAAGGCAGACGTTCAACAGACCTAAACAACATAATGTTCTCAGCACCTCTCATCTTCATTCCCCCTCCGAAGGAATGCGCTCTCTTTTGCCCTCCTTGATCAAAGAACCTAACCACAGCTTGTTTCTGTTTCTTGGACCTTGCTAAAAGGACTCAAAGACTTTTATAAAGTGTTCCAAAAAGACAATTGATAGTAATCACTACTGCTTTTCAAGCTAAATATATCAAAAGCAATATATATACACGTTATATTTACAATATATATAGTCAGGCTGCATTTTATGAAATGAAAGTAAGCTGACTGTGTCATTGTAATCAATGGTATGTTTTCATAATCTTTTGAGGTATGATTTTCTCCTGTGCAAGAACTACTAGACCTGCTAGTAGTATATGCATGATGTGTTATTTCTAATCTTTAAATAGAATCCTTTTGAGTTAGTTTTAGCATGAAAGCTATTAATGTATGCCAAATACCTTATATTTGGTTTCATATTAACGGTCAGGACAAATGCAAGAATTTGGTGTGCATGGGAAGTTAATATTGAGTATAATAATGTGTGATTAGAAGGTGTTAAAAGATATTTTCTTCATGTGACAAAATAACTAAGCAGATAAATTTACTGCATGGAAAATGAGCCGTGTAGGTGGAGCTCCGTCCAAAAGGACAATCTAATTGGTGGAAGCCTCTGGGGGTTGAACGGAAGGCCTCTGGTTAATACCCTCTGACACAGACTCTCGCTCTCTCTGCTCTGCTTGGAAATCGCGCGCTTCTTTGAAACTTGGAGCTACTCCAACAAAAGCTTGCAGCCTTTAACATCTGGCCGAGTTTGAACATTGAACCAACATTTAGTTAAATCTCTGAAGAAATTCTGAAGCTACGCGAAAGGAACTTCAACATCTAAAGCCATAAGAAATCGAAACAGACTTCCTTCAAGCATCAAACAACACCGAGCAACCAAACCAACAGAAGGACATCCCCAAGAGTGACGTCACGCCACGACATGCGGGGTTTCCAGCCAGGAAACGAAACGGCAGATCAGCGACCATTTCAACTTAAAAGCAAGTAATCAAACAAAATCTCTATTCTGCTGAACTGGTCGTATCTATCTCTAAAGTAAAATTAAGAGAGTTCTCCATTTAATGATCGACACGGGTAAAATCGTGTGGAAATAGCAGGCTAGATTGTAATCATTCTCAATTAAATTCATTGCTTGTGCGTGTGTGTATGTATGTATTTTGTTTTATGTTGTTTAGCTTAGTTTAGGTATTGTAGTAAGATAGCAAATAAACTCTTGTTTGATTTATAGAGAAGTGTTCTGTGTTCTGTGTGTAATATTCAAATCAAACTTCGCTCAGATACATTACCTAAGCTCATAACTGTCATAAGGTTATTTAAATAATTCTGTATTATTATATCGTGGCCACGAGAATAAACAGAATTTATCAGATATACTGAAATCTAACAACTCGCTGGACGATTGTTAAATAAGGTATAAGTTGGACGTATTGATTAATACCAATTGATCATATCAATATCAAATCGTAAGATTCCCTAACGCTAAAATAAAGCTTAAACCAAAGAGCTAAATTAAACAATATGAAAAAGGATTAAATTATTACAACATTATTATTTATGGGCTTAAAAACAAGATGCAAGCAATCAGAATATTTTACCTGGTGGGGAGTGCTCAATGTAAACATGAAACATATACCATTACCTATATTGTACTGTGGTACAGTTATGGAGGCCATTCATAATGCAGAGGTCAACTGCTGCTCTGCCTATAGTTACCAATGGCCCTATAGTATGAAGTGTTTAAATAAGCAGCTGTTTTACTAAATTTTTCTGAGGTGAAATTCAGTGCAGTCCCGCATCGTGATATGTATTGTATCATGGCATCTGTATCGTGATACGTATCGTATCGTGAATTTGCTGGTGATACACAGCACTAGTAAACGTCTCCTATAAACTGCATGTTGAAATTAGACTAGCACTTAACCATGAACACAAAAAACACACCACACAAATGGCATTTATTGGTTTATTTCGTTAGCAAACATGTAACTATAATTGTTGTAACTATTAAGCTCTTTCCATTGATCAATTTCTTACTTTTACAATTAAAATATTTAATGAGGTTAACTTATAACCCTACTTGTGATCAGTCTGCACAAGATCAACATGCTTGTTTCCTTTTCGGCTCCTTTAAATACAAGACCAAGCGTTCGAGAGCGCAACAAATCTTTCTTCAGCGGCGTATTTTGAAGCTCTCGCCGGCGGCGGTGTGAACGCACAGATAAGCTTCTAGAGGCACATAGGTCAGAAGTACTGAATTTAGGTAAAGCGGTGCAGAGCCAGAGGTGGTTTTGTAGGCAAACATTAATGCCTTGAATTTTATGCGAGCAGCTATTGGTAGCCAGTGCAAATTGATGAACAGAGGTGTGACATGCGTTCTTTTCGGCTCATTAAAGATTAACCTTGCAGCGGCATTTTGGATTAATTGTAGAGGTTTGATGGAATTGGCTGGAAGACCTGCCAAGAGAGCATTGCAATAGTCAAGTCTGGACAGAACAAGAGCTTGAACAAGGAGTTGTGTTGCATGTTCCGAAAGAAAGGGCCTGATCTTCATAATTTAAAGAGAATAAGTAAATACTAACACTCAAAATTGCTCATTTAAAAATATATGTAAAAGTTTGTGTTAATGGGATACATCTATGCATGTAAAACTATGTCCCATGAAAGCTGATTTACATTTTATGCAACATGTTTTTAGGGCTACTAATTCACAGTAAATGCTGTTTCACACAAACTCCATCTCAGTTGACACACACACACAAAACGTTTGAGAACTCCTGATTTTCCTCATTTCTCACCTGAGGAGGACAACAGCAGGAGCTAGCTTTACAGGCAAATGCTGACAGAGAGATGGAGATGGTAAACTCAAGCAAGGCGAATACCAACAAGACACCACTGATTCCCCTGAAGAGACTCTGAGAGAAAAATCAACATTAGCACAAATAATTATAACAAAATAAATGATAATTACTACTCACACTGGTACATTGAATGCTCAGCAGTCAAGAATCTACTATCCTTGAGGTTCATATAGTAATATAATTAGGGCCAGATTTTCTAAACAGGACAAATTAGCCTGAGAGCACAATCCCATTAAAGTGCCGGTGAGAGTGAAATGTTCTGTGTGTGATCTACTGACAATTAGCACATTAAAGATCACAGGCACAACATCTTATTTCCATAATGTCCAATGCAATCCAATTAAAAAGGAAAATCCTACAAATGCAAATATAATAAATGTCAGCCACAAATATAACTGTGTCCTTTTCACTGATGTTTCGCTGCATGTCTTAAGTAAACCCTGAGAGTGTTTCTACCTAACTCTGTTTGGGAGGCAGACACACTCTGTCCATTTAAATCTAGATTAAAGACCCATCTCTTTAACCTGGCTTACATATAATACAGTAATACACTTCTAATATTCAAATCCGTTAAAGGAATGTTAGGCTGCATTAATTAGGTCAACCAGAACCGGGAACACTCCCCATAACACCCGATGTACTTGTTACACCGTGAGAAGAATGGCATTTACGCTAATATTAGTCTGTTTCTTTCTTATTCCGAGATCACCATTGCCACCCGATCCAGTCCGTATCCAGATCAGATGGTCACTGCAGTCACCCGGATCCAGTCCGTTTCCAGATCAGATCGTCACTGCAGTCACCCGATCCAGTCCGTATCCAGATCAGATGGTCACTGCAGTCACCCGGATCCAGTCCGTATCCAGATCAGATGGTGGATCAGCACCTAGAGACGACCTCTACAGCCCTGAACGTCAGCGGAGACCAGGACACCTAGATGAGCCCCAGAGACTGATCCCCAGTGAAGACCTCGTCACCTAGACGGCCATCGGGACAAGACCACGGGAACCAAATGAGTCCTTTACAAAATCTGACTTTGCAGCAGTTGGAATTGAACTGCTGTTTCGTCTGGTCAGAGGAGAACTGACCCCCGACTGAGCCTGGTTTCTCCCAAGATTTTTTTCTCCATTATATCACAGAGGGAGTTTTGGTTCCTTGCCACTGTCACCTCTGGCTTGCTTAGTTGGGGACACTTATTTTCCAGCGATATAGTCTACATAATTGCACAGACACTATTTAAACTGAACTGAGCTGGACGATGACATCATTGAATTCAATAACGAAATGCCTTTAACTGAAAATTGAGTGTTTAATCTTGTCATTTTACATTATTGACACTATTTTCCAGTTCTGATATTGAAAGTTGCTTTGACACAATCTGTATTGTTAAAAGCGCTATATAAATTAAGGTGACTTGACTTGACAGTAGTTCTTGATGCCAAAACAGGGTTTACACTGATGCAAACTGTTAGTAAATCTGGCCCTTATAGGTCAAACTGGACTGAGTTTACTCAACTTCTTGCATTGTAAATGATCTATAAATTACTTCTGAAATGCCAGATAAAAAGAGTGAACAGATGAGTGCAGATTAAGGCTTGTGTTCTGACCACACAGTGATCTTATAGTAATTACTAAATAAAAAAAGTTTAATTTACGTTTAGACACAATTTCATTTTAAATGTGAACATAAAAGTTGATGACATACCTTATACTTTGTCGCTAAATAATAACAGTCATAACTGCTGCAGTAAGTGTTCATTGGTCCTAAAGCCAAATCCAGTGAAGTGAAAATAATGGCGATGCCTGCTGTTAAAGTACTGAAAATGTTCATTCCAAGTGAAGCATTCACCTGTGGACAGAAAAAAAGATTAAGAAATTAGCAAGAACTTTGAAACGTTGTGTTATCATGTCACGTACACTTGTAAATACTAAATACACACATTGAAGAAAATAAAGAAATTAAATAAAATTGAAAAATGCATACAACAACATTTCAATACTAAACATTTAAATGAAAGCTAAAAACAATTCAAAATATTAAAACAACAAAAGATAAGAGTATAATAATGCTTCAAACATAACGCTAAGCCAAACACCAAAAAACAACTGCATGTGTACAGCCATACACATACATATACATACATCAAAAAATACATTAAATATATATATTATTTCATTTTCATGTAGTATGAAGTACTACATAACTCAAATTAAATAAAACTAAAACTGAATAAACAACCTATACAGACATCAACACGGAGCCAAGCCCACATGTTTTAAAACAACAGCAACAACTTACTTACACATAGTAAGAAATGGTTATACAAACTGAAATAGAAGTGAAACAAGTCGTAGGAAAGAGGAAAAATAAAAAGCGATACTTGTATCCTTTGCCGGTGTCGCTGCCTGGCGGAGTCGCACGGTAGAGTCGATGGTCTTTACTCTTCGGTCTTCACACGACGGCTGCCGCGGTATACTAAGCTTTTTATACCCATCTAACAAAATACTACTCCAGTTCAGCTGCACACACTTTCCTGATTCATCACAACAAATGGCCAAGCAAGCGCCCGACACTGACAAGGGACGCAATACACTACGAGACCAAACGCGATTTCAGCTCATCTCCAACAAAACACTAAACAAAAACAAGCGTTGCCTAGCAAGGACAACTGCCTAAACACTAATGAGACAAGTAAATACACTTACGAGCTGATTTGAACTTCCTCTGATAAACTGCTTCTCTCAATGAGTATTACTTTACACTGACTTCTGCTGGCGCTTGAACACACTTTCCTGATTCATCACAACAAATGGCCAAGCAAGCGCCCGACACTGACAAGGGACGCGATACCTCACCTCTCTAAGATACCTTGAAGGACCTATCTGAGAGGTAAGACTCAAACCACTGGAGTGCGGTTCCTGAGATGCCCTTTTTCAATAGGGTAGACAGGAGGATCTGGTGGTTGACCAAAAAAAGTAATGAAGACTTGGAAAAAAAAGCAAAAAAGTAATGAAGACTTGGAAGCCGCTCTAGCAAGTCTTAGGGCTTCAACAACTGAGAGCAAGGCAGTTTCGGTCGAATGTCCACTTCTGAAGCCAGACTGGTTGCTGTCAAGGAGGTTGTTCTGTGTTAGAAAGGCAGAGACTTGGTTGAACACATCTCGTTCAAGTGTTTTTGCAATGAAAGTTAGAAGGGAAACCGGTCTATAGTTCCCTAAAAGAGTTGGGTTAAGAGTGGGTTTCTTAAGAAGTGGAGTTATACGAGCCTGTTTAAATGCTGAGGGAAAAACTCCAGTGTGAAGGGATGTGTTAACCATTTGAGTGAGTGCAGGTACAACTGCAGGAGAAATGGCTTGAAGGAGATGAGATGGAATAGGATCAAGCGGACAAGTAGTAGGATGACTGGAAAGGATGAGTTTAGAGACTTCTGCCTCGGAGAGTGGAGAGAAGGATGTGAACGAGTGTATGTTTGCTGGTAAGCTGTGTTTGACAGTTTGTGGTGTGGAGAATTGTGCAGTGAGGTTTGTAATTTTATTAATGAAGAATGTGGCAAAGTCGTCAGCTGTTAGAGTTGATGAAAGAGGGGTAGGAGGAGGACAAAGGAGGGAGGAAAATGTTTTAAAGAGCATGCGAGAGTTAGGCGAATTGTTAATTTTGTCATGATAGAATGTCCTTTTAGTAATGGAGACATTATCAGAGAAGTCAGAGAGGAGTGATCGATATAAATTAAGGTCAGTAGGATTTTGTGATTTGCGCCATACCCTTTCTGCAGCCCTGAGCTTAGAACGATGTTCGCGGAGAACGTCAGATAGCCAAGGGGCAGAAGGGGTGGTACGGGCTGGCCTGGAAGATAAGGGGCAGAAAGTATCTAAACAAGACATCAGAGTGGAACAGAAAGTATCAGTAGCACTGTTAGCATCAAGAGATGATAACTGTTTAGGGGAGGAAGCGAAGATGAAACCATAGCAGATAGCCGGGAGGGTGAGAGTGAGCGTAAGTTACATCGAAAAGTGACATGTGGAGGTGTATGTTTTGTTTGAGGAATCATGTTGAGGTTAAGAGTGAGGAGGAAGTGGTCCGAGGTGTGAGGTGGAGTAACTAGCACATGTTCAGTGGAGCAGTGTCGTATGTAAATAAGGTCCAGTTGGTTGCCTGATTTGTGAGTAGCCATAGTTAACACTCTCTTGAGATCAAAAGAGGCAAGTAGAGTGTGGAAGTGTGCAGCCTGGTGTTTATCTAGGTGGATGTTGATGTCTCCATGTATAACTAAGGGAGTACCATCCTCGGGAAAGGTTGAGAGCAACACATCTAATTCTTCCACAAAGTTACCTAGTGGTCCTGGAGGTCGATAAACAACTACAAAATAATTTTTTAGAGGGTAGGTAATAGTAACTGAATGTGATTCAAAGGAGCTGTTGATACTCAGAGATGGTAAAGGAGCAAATTTCCAATTATTAGAGATGAGCAGACCAGTACCTCCATCTCTTCCAGTCAAACGGGGGGTATGGGAAAAGGAGAAGTTATTGGAGAGTGCAGCAGGTGTAGCATTGTCCTCTGGTTTGATCCAGGTCTCTGTCAGGGCCATGAGGTTTAGTCTTGAATGACTAGTAATGGAAGCAATGAAATCAGCTTTGTTGACAGCAGACGGACAATTCCAGAGACCAATAGAAAAAGAAAGTAGTGTATTAGCAGACATAGGCAAAGTGCGCAGGTTGTTAGGATTGCGCGGCCTACAGTGTGTGATGCGTGGTTTGAGAGTGGTAGTGATAGTAGTGATCTGAAAACACATAGTAAGAATTGGTTATAAAAACTAAAACTTAAACAGAAGTGAAGCCAGGTGTGGAAAAGAGGATAAATCAAAAGTATAAAGATAAATCGATACTTATATCCCTTGCCGGTGTCCCTGCCCCGGTGGATTCTCACGGTAGAGTCGATGGTCTTTACGCTCTTCGGTCTTCACACAAGGATGGCTTCACACGACGACTGTTGCGACCGCTGCCGCGGTATAATAACCTTTTTTATACCTGTCTTAACAAATCACTAATTGAATTCAGCTGGACACATTTTCCTGTTATCACACCAAATGGCCAAGCAAGCGCAGACACTGACAAGATACGCGATACAGTACGAGACCAAACGTGATTATAGCATATTGAGTCATCAGATATGTAAATATAGTTGCGCGGAAAAAAATACTTACACATTTACATACCTCGGGTCTCTAGCGACCCTATACACTTTTTACCAAAAAATAATCAGCAGGCATTCTTTTATATTTTACTTTTGTTTTTCTTTTTATATTGTTTATAATGAATAGATTGAGGAATACTAAGAAAGTTGATGTCTAACTTTAAAAAATGAAGGAGGGAGAGGGTAGAGAATGATGTACCGGGTCGCTAAAGACCCAAGGTATGCATTTAAGGGTTAATTATGAACCTGTATACAGTAGTTCTTACGAGTTCTCCAGGATATATGAAAAAATTGTAAGGGCCCTAATCCCTAAGGGCCCCGGGCCCTGGAATGCGATTTCTACTGAGGGGGATATGCTTTCCTTGATCCGATTTATAACCCCCATCCACCCCCCACTCCACTTCTCTGAGATAATTTTTTATCAAGGCGATTATATATGCGATTATATATCATTTGCGATAATTTTGTAATTGTTGTTTTAACGAGTATATTGCAAGAATCAAAACAGAAAATTTATATATTTATATAATTTCATATAGTTTCACATGAAGATCGAGCAATGTTTTTTTTGTTGCTCCAAATACCATCATGATGACAAATGTCATTTTATAACAGTTCAATAAACAAGAAGTTAATATTAAGAGACTTACGTTTTAGACACCATATTTCCTGTTTTTGCTCTATTTCACCAACAAAAATAATTCCAAACACAGGCACAGCACTGTTTTGCGTCTCTGAGCAACATGACGGTGTTTTGTTCCTCAATGAATCAACCGTTTAAATGATTCGGTTCAATTGCAATGACTCACTTATTAACAGTGACTTGATGCCACCTACTGGTGGTTTTAATGTAACATTTACAGTATTTTTTAATTTTTAAATAATTTCAAATATCAGTATTCAATGTTTTATGAATCAAAACATTATTTATTCATTTGTAACTGCAGGATAAAGCATTCCATGTCCTTCAGAGCTGCATTAAACAGTGGATAAATATACTGTATCTATTCCACTTCAGATGCAGCTTCTGTGTTTCCTCTGCATTGCAAAGATGAATTTTGTTGATACTGATTTCATTTGTTTGGTAAGGGCCCAAATGTCTTATACTAATTGTCTGATTAAATTAAACTCTAATTAAAAAAATAATAATTTAAGTTTGAAAATTCATATATAAAAAATAAGTAAATATTAGCATTTTATTTTTAAGTTTAATATAAAATAATTGTATTCGTAATTAATACTTCCTTTTTATTTTAAAATATAACAGTATTAATCACACTTTATTTTTTTCATTATTTTATTTAAAGAAAAATCTAACTAAAACTAAATGTGTTTTGTATAACTACAATAAATAATTATATTCACTCAATTAAATATATATTTTTTCTCTCTGGGCAAGTAACTTTTTATACTCAGACATGTAAATGACAAATTTACTAGTCCGAAGGACAACCACATGAGAATGCTTAATGTCAAGCTCTGGTATGTATCTCGTGGTACACATTGCCTGCTATATCTCCAATTGGATTCATCTGAAAGAAGAAAGTCATATACACCTAAGATGCCTTGAGGGTGAATAAAACACAGGCTAATTTTCATTTTTGGGGGAAACTAACCCTTTATTGTTCTGAAGATGAACGGAGGTATTACGGGTTTGGAACGACATAAGGGTGAGTAATTAATGACAGAATTTAAATTTTTGGGTGAACTAACCCTTTAATACCGGGCTCAGGTACCATCCCTACTTACAAGAGAAGCAAAGGAGGATCAGTTAAAAAGCTACATGACAGTAAATCCTGTATCTGTTTTCTAAATACATCATCAAAGAAGAACTACTAGTGGTTTAAAAAACAACAATGAAGAACAAATTAAAAATAAATCTTGTGTCTCTCAAAAGTGTTACAGTCTCTTCTTCAGCTTCCTGAATAAGAACAGTTTGTAGAAAGCTACTTTCCTTCATGAAAGAGTAAGCAAACTACAAACAATACATGTCAAATGTGTCGACCGACTGAATCTCTTGTCACAGTGTGAACACTTGCATGGTTTTCTCTCCAGTGTGATTTCTCTTGTGCCTTCTCAGATCTCCTGACCGACTGAATCTCGTCACGGTGTGAACACTTGTGAGTTTTCTCTCCAGTATGAATAATCTGGTGCCGTTTTAAACACACTGTAGATTTAAAAATCTTCTCACACTCAAAGCACATGTAGTCTCTCACACCAGTATGTATTTTATGATGATTTTTCAACTGTGAAAGGACATAAAAGTGTAACAATGTAAAGTCAATTTCTATACAAAATTTTGTTCCTTTTGATGCAATTTTTTAAATTATACATGCCTGAAACTTTTCATTAATGAGGTACATTGATCTTCACAATTTTAAAACATTATAGACACAAATCCCATGTTTCTACAAGGAGAACTATTAAATAATCTAACATACATTTTGTTAAAAAAAAGTGTTTTCTATTATTTGCTGCTCCATGTATATTATTCAACCACTCTAAAGACTGCTTCTATTACAACAAACTAAATCTGCTTGAAAGTTTACAACTGTCAATATTGTTACAGCTTTGAAAGTGAAAGTGCCGTGACATACGGCCAAGTATGGTGACCCATACTCGTAATTTGTGCACTGCACTAAACCCATCCAAAGTGCACACACACAGCAGTGAACACACACACACCGTGAACACACACCTGGTGCCCGGGGAGCAGTTGGGGGTTCGGTGTCTTGCTCAAGGGCACCTCAGTCGTGGTATTGAAGGTGGAAGAGTGGCTGTACATTCACTCCCCCACCTACAATTCCTGCCGGACCGAGACTCGAACTCACAACCTTTGGGTCCAACTCTCTAAGCATTAGGCCACGACTTCCCCACAAGTAAAGCCTAAAGGCTTACCCTTTGTAAGCCTAATGTACCAAAAACAGTCATTACCCTTACAAAAATTAACCCTGGTTTTATTGTAGTAAAAGTATGGTAACCATGTTTTATTTTGGTGTATTTATTAACATTTGTATAACCAGTTTTACTACAAAACCATGGTTAAACTATGGTTAGTGTTGCAAAACCATGGTTAATTTGTGGTTACCATGGTTTAACTATAGTAACCATGGTTTTTTGGTTTAATTTGTACTAAAATCTTGGTTAATTTTCGCAAGGGTAAAGCTGAATGAAGAATAAACACCAACCTCCTTGTTCCTCGTGTTTTATTCTCAAAGATTCTGGTTCCTCATGTTTTATTCTGCAGGGTTCTGGTTCCTCGTGTTTTATTCTCAAAGATTCTGGTTCCTCATGTTTTATTCTCCAGGCTTCTGGTTCCTCATGTTTTATTCTCAAAGATTCTGGTTCCTCATGTTTTATTCAGCAGGGTTCTGGTTACTTGTGTTTTATTCTTAAAGATTCTGGTTCCTCGTGTTTTATTCTCAAAGATTCTGGTTCCTCGTGTTTTATTCTCAAAGATTCTGGTTCCTCTTGTATTATTCTCAAAGATTATTCTGGTTCCTCGTGTTTTATTCTCAAAGATTCTGGTTCCTCGTGTTTTATTCTCAAAGATTCTGGTTCCTCGTGTTTTATTCTCCAGGCTTCTGGTTCCTTGTGTTTTATTCTCAAAGATTCTGGTTCCTTGTGTTTTATTCTCCAGGTTTCTGGTTTCTCGCGTTTTATTCTCAAAGATTCTGGTTCCTCGTGTTTTATTCTCCAGGTTTCTGGTTTCTCGCGTTTTATTCTCAAAGATTCTGGTTCCTTGTGTTTTATTCTGCAGGGTTCTGGTTCCTTGTGTTTTATTCTCAAAGATTCTGGTTCCTCATGTTTTATTCTGCAGGGTTCTGGTTCCTTGTGTTTTATTCTCAAAGATTCTGGTTCCTTGTGTTTTATTCTCAAAGATTCTGGTTCCTCATGTTTTATTCTGCAGGGTTCTGGTTCCTTGTGTTTTATTCTCAAAGATTCTGGTTCCTTGTGTTTTATTCTCAAAGATTCTGGTTCCTCGTGTTTTATTCTCCAGGTTTCTGGTTCCTCGTGTTTTATTCTCAAAGATTCTGGTTCCTCGTGTTTTATTCTCCAGGTTTCTGGTTTCTCGCGTTTTATTCTCAAAGATTCTGGTTCCTCATGTTTTATTTTGCAGGGTTCTGGTTCCTTGTGTTTTATTCTGCAGGGTTCTGGTTCCTCATGTTTTATTCTCCAGGTTTCTGGTTTCTCGCGTTTTATTCTCAAAGATTCTGGTTCCTTGTGTTTTATTCTGCAGGGTTCTGGTTCCTCGTGTTTTATTCTCCAGGTTTCTGGTTTCTCGCATTTTATTCTCAAAGATTCTGGTTCCTCATGTTTTATTTTGCAGGGTTCTGGTTCCTTGTGTTTTATTCTGCAGGGTTCTGGTTCCTCGTGTTTTATTCTCCAGGTTTCTGGTTTCTCGCGTTTTATTCTCAAAGATTCTGGTTCCTCGTGTTTTATTCTCAAAGATTCTGGTTCCTCGTGTTTTATTCTGCAGGGTTCTGGTTCCTTGTGTTTTATTCTCAAAGATTCTGGTTCCTCGTGTTTTATTCTCAAAGATTCTGGTTCCTCGTGTTTTATTCTCAAAGATTCTGGTTCCTCGTGTTTTATTCTCAAAGATTCTGGTTCCTTGTGTTTTATTCTCAAAGATTCTGGTTCCTCGTGTTTTATTCTGCAGGGTTCTGGTTCCTCCTGTTTTATTCTCAAAGATTCTGGTTCCTCGTGTTTTATTCTCAAAGATTCTGGTTCCTCTTGTATTATTCTCAAAGATTCTGGTTCCTCGTGTTTTATTCTCAAAGATTCTGGTTCCTCGTGTTTTATTCTCAAAGATTCTGGTTCCTCGTGTTTTATTCTCCAGGTTTCTGGTTCCTCGTGTTTTATTCTCAAAGATTCTGGTTCCTCGTGTTTTATTCTCAAAGATTCTGGTTCCTCGTGTTTTATTCTCAAAGATTCTGGTTCCTCCTGTTTCATTCTCCAGGTTTCTGGTTCCTCGTGTTTTATTCTCCAGGTTTCTGGTTCCTCTTGTTTTATTCTCCAGGTTTCTGGTTCCTCGTGTTTTATTCTTAAAGATTCTGGTTCCTCCTGTTTCATTCTCCAGGTTTCTGGTTCCTCCTGTTTCATTCTCCAGGTTTCTGGATCCTCTTGTATTATTCTCAAAGATTCTGGTTCCTCGTGTTTTATTCTCAAAGGTTCTGGTTCCTCGTGTTTTATTCTTAAAGATTCGGGTTCCTCGTGTTTTATTCTCCAGGTTTCTGGTTCACTCGTGTTCTCCTCTTTAACAAACACCATCTTCACAGCAGCAGATCTCATCTGATTCAAAAACTGTAATTTTCTACAGAAAGCACATGTCAGTATGTATGAATACAGTATGTATGTACAGTATGTATGAAGCCAGCATCATGACAGAACAACAAGAGAGCGCGGTGAAACTGAACTTCTTCCTCTGGGGTTTAATGGTGTTTGGCAAACAAACGTATGTGTGTTAGCGCCACCCGCTGGACTGGAGTGTGAAGAGAAATAATACGGTGAAAACATACTTTGTGTGTGTAGAAGGTAGGAGGTACACTGTTGTTTTTTTCTTCTTAAAAAAAGCCGATCTGCACAAATAAATGAAAAGGATGTAAAAAATTATGAACTTCCGTGGTATTTGATATGCGTCTTTGTGAGTGAGGTTTAGTGGAGAAAAACGAGCAAATTATTAGTCAAATATTTCATTGAAAAATCACACAACGTTGCAGCATGTAAAGATGGAAATTAAGATAAATGGAAACATGTGATAGTGATAAGATGTATCCTAATTATGAAATAATTGCCATACTGATTAAAAACAATAATTATAGCCTGAATGCATTGTAAGTCGCTTTGGATAAAAGCATCTGATACCCAGCTAACAAAATTACGTAACAGTTACGTAACTGCAACTGTAATCTGGTGACCAAAGTTACGTCGTGGCGACGTAACAAGTTAAGTCATGGCAACCGGAAAAGTGAAAGGTGCGCCACAAAGTAACTTTGTGTCATTGCCAGTAAGCAGAGATGGCAAAAGTACACACATCCTTTACTCAAGTTGAAGTATATACTGTATACTCGTGTTTAAAAATACTCTGGTAAAAGTAGAAGTACTGACTACACTTTTTTACAGTAAAGTAAAGAAGTATGGGCTCTGACATGTACTTAAGAAAAAAGTACCCATTACTACAACCTGTTTTTTAGTGTCATGCTGGTAACTGGACCTCACGTCATATGACACATTAATACAAAATAACTTACATTTAATATTTAATATTGCATTTAATATTGTTAGCTAATGAATGTATCAACTCCCTCTCTGCATGCGTTCTGCCCTCATAACTTTAATTCTTAAGCCGGGAAAAGATCCTACACAATGTGGTTCTTACAGACCCATTAGTCTTTTAAATTCAGATACTAAGATTATTGCTAAAGTTTTAGCTAGTATACTTGATAAATATTTACCATAATTTATTGATCCTGATCAAAACAGCTTTGTAAAAGGTAGACAAGATTTTCATAATATACGCACCATGTTAAATGTCATACACTTTAAAAAGAAGCCCCTGATCCTGCTTTACTCTCCCTAGATGCTGAAAAGGCTTTTGATAGGGTGGAGTGGGTTATCTTTTTGATATCCTTTTCCGTTTTGGTTTCGGTCCTTGTTTTAGAAAATGGATAAAAATTTAATATTCAAATCCCATGGCAGAAATATTGACTAATAATATCATCTCTAAATCATTTCAGCTTTCACGAGGCACCCACCAGGGATGCCCCCTGTCACCGCTCCTTTTTACATTAGCTATTGAACCTTTGGCTAGTGCAGTACAAAGAAATAAATATATATCAGGGATTACAATTGATGGTCTTGAAAATAAATTAGCTTTATTTGCTGATGACATTATATTATTCCTATCCAGTTTAAGTACATCTATACCATGTTTATTGAGCCTAATTTAAACATTTGGAATCTTTTTTAGGCTATAAAATAAATGAGTCCTAATCTATGATTTTATTTCCTTAAAGAATCGGAATGTCTTACACCCCCCCATCCAAACCTCATAAATGTTTTAAGTACCTTGGCATATATAAGACCTATATAATATGGCCTCCAGCAATTAGTGACGTGATGTGACATACGGCCAAGTATGGCGACCCATACTCAGAATGCGTGCTCTGCATTTACCCATCCAAAGTGCACACACACTGCTGTGAACACACTCACACCGTGAACACACACGCATGTGAAGGCTGAAGGCTGCCAGGGAGCAGTTGGGGGTTCGGTGCCTTAATCAAGGGCACCTCAGTCGTGGTATTGAGGGTGGAGAGAGCGCTGTACATTCACTCCCTCCACCTACAATTCCTGCCGGACCTGAGCCTCGAACTCGCAACCTTTGGATTACGAGTCCGACTCTCTAACCATTAGGCCACGACTTCCCTACATAATTATAACTACATAACTAAGTTAATCACTGAGTAAATTAATAAATGGACACTTTTACCAATATCTCAGATTGGACGTATCAATATATTAAAAATGAATGTACTCCCTAAGTACTTGTACTTATTATAATCAATTCCCCTACCTCCACCACAGATTTTTTTCAGTAATATGCTGTACATTCACTCCCCCAACCTACAATTCCTGCCGGTACCAAGATTCGAACCTGCGACCTTTGGGTTACAAGTCCAAATCTCTAACTATTAGGCCACAACTTCCCCAGAACAAGGAGGGTTGCAGTTGCCTAATCTGAAATGGTAAAACTGGGCAGCTCAACTAAGAGCAATGTTTTGGTTCACAAATGAAAATTCTATCCCTTGGGTACGGACTGAGTCCTGTACATCCGGGCAACTGTCCTTGAATCTGTATTTGTACTCAGCACCCATGCCCAAATTGAAAAAAGCCACTTCCAATCCCTTTGTTAAAAATACTATAATTAAGGTGAGAGATTTATGTAATAATGAAACTATGCTCAGTTTTCAAGAATTAAGACAAAAGTTTGATTTACCTAAAACATGTTTTTTTTTTAAATAGCTTCAAATTAGGAATTTTATTAATAAGACACAGCATCATTTTCCTCTCTTGCCAGATCTGTCCCCCTTAGAAAAAAATACTTTAAACCACTTCAATGAGGGTAGGAAAAATTTCTATTTTTATAGACTAATCTCTACTAATTGCAAGGAAAATACAGAAAATAAACATTTTGCATGGTGTCAAGATATAAGCGAGAATATAACAGAAGATGAATGGCAGAGTATCTGTCTAAAGGCCAAAACCCAGACAATTAATACGAGGTTCAAACTTCTGCAATATAAATGGATTATGGAGTATACATAACTCCGGAATTACTACATAAATTTAATCCCAACATTCCAGATCAATGTATAAAATGCAATCAAGAGATAAGGAACTTTTATATTGTTTATAGAAGTGTGCCCAAGTTGAACTTTTTTGGGAAAAGTTTTCAACTTTTTATCCATGGTATTGAAACAAAATATTCCCAAATGTCTTAAACTATCTATACTAAATATTTTCCCTGTAACTAACCCACATATATTGTTATGGGAAAACCTGTACCATTGTTTTGACACTTTATATTGCATGTGTATGTGCATGCATTTATATATATTTGTAATCTTTACCCCCCCTCTTTGTTTTGTTCTAATTATTTTCCTTATCACATGTTAAAGTTTCTAAAATCAATAAAGACAGTGTTTAAAAAAAATGGCACTGCATTACATAAATGTTGCTGACCCCTGGTTTAGGCTGGCACTTTTTCCACACTTCTGGAGTGAACTCAAGTGACACTTAAAGGATTTTCAAAATAGGATTGTTCGAGATGGACTACACCAGCCTGTCACCGGCTGGCGAGAGTAGCTGCTTGCAGTCGGGGCGGAACTAAAAGCGGAGACATCAAGTCGGACACTTTCTGCTCCCGGTAGTGATGCTCACACAATATTTGTCAAATACACAGAAACGTTTTTATGAGCAACAGAAACACTAATTATATACCGCTTAAAACAGCAGCATCTGTTCAAGAATAAAGTTAGATTAAACATTAACCCAAAGGGCACCTTAAATACCCAAAAAAGTGGGGGTATAAATAGGTTTTATCAGTGTTTCCTTAATAAAAATGAACTCAAGAAAATAACAGTCACTTTACAATTAAAAAAGGCTTTTTACTTTTTATACCCAGGATTTGTTAATTTTGCTCCCTGTTGACTGTTCCTAAGGGGCCTTGCAAACGCCAAATCAAATCCGGAAACAAATGTTCAAAACCCAGAATGCCATTGCTTTTGGTTTTTCCCCCAACCCCCCCCGATCTTTGGGCCCGGGTGGCCCCAAAAAACCCCAAAAAATGGGGAAAAGGGTTTTTCCCGGGAAAAAAACCCAAAAAAGGCCCCCTTTAAACCCCTTCCCTTTTTTTTCCCCCCACCCCACTTGGGAAATCACATGTGATCTCCGGTGTGAATTCTCATGTGAGACCTGAGGTTTGTTGCTTTTGTGAAGCTCCTTCCACACTGTTGGCAGGTGAAAGGCTTCTCGCCAGTGTGAACGCTCATGTGGAGTTTTACGTTTCTTTTCTCAGTGAAGCTCTTTCCACACTGAGTGCATGTATAAGGCTTCTCTCCAGTGTGAACTCTCATGTGGCTTTTAAGATGATGTTTTTGTGTGAAGCTCTTTCCACACTGTTTGCAGGTGAAAGGCTTCTCTCCAGTGTGAGTTCTCATGTGGATTTTAAGCCTTGCATTTTGTCTGAAACCTTTTCCACACTCTTGGCAGGTGAAAGGCTTCTCTCCAGTGTGAATTCTCATGTGGATTTTAAGCCTTGCATTTTGTGTGAAGCTCTTTCCACACTGAGTGCATGCATAAGGCTTCTCTCCGGTGTGAATTCTCATGTGGATATTAAGATATTCTTTTTGTGTGAAACTATTTCCACACTGTTGGCATGTATAAGGCTTCTCTCCAGTGTGAATTCTCATGTGGATTTTAAGCCTTTCACTTTGTGTGAAACTTTTTCCACACTGTTGGCATGTGTATGGCTTCTCTCCAGTGTGAATTCTCATGTGCTTTTTAAGGTTTCCATTGTTAGTAAAATCGTTTCCACATTGTTTGCAGGTGAAAGGTTTCTCTTCAGTGTGAATTCTCATGTGTATTTTAAGGGTTACATTTTGAGTAAAACTTTTTCCACAGTGTTGGCAGGAGAAACCTCTAGTTCCTGTCTTCTGAGCACTTTTTCCTGTGGAAGTCTTTTTAGTCTGCGAGCAGCTAAAATATTTTTCTTCCGTTATGAAATCAGGATTTTTCTCAACCAGGTACTTCTCTTCATTTTCATTCAGTTCTTGACTCTCCTCTTTCATCACCTTCAGGTCTAAGGTGAATAGAGACAAATACAAATTAAAAGGTTAGTTCACCCAAAAATTAAAATTACCCCATAATTTACTCACCCTCAAGCCATCCTAGGTGTATAGGACTTTCTTCTTTCAGACAAACACAATCAGAATTATGAAAAAAAAGTGAAGTGAATGTGGCCAAGTATGGTGACCCATACTCAGAATTGGTGCTCTGCATTTAACCCATCCAAAGTGCACACACACAGCAGAGTGCACACACACAGCAGTGTGCACACACCCGGAGCAGTGGGCACACACGCGGAGCAGTGGGCACACGCGGAGCAGTGGGCAGCCATATTGCTGCAGTGCACAGGGAGCTTTTGGGGATTCGGTGCCTTAATCAAGGGTCTCACCCCTCAGTCGTGGTATTGAGGGTGGAAGAGAGCGCTGGTTATTCACTCACCCCACCTACAATTCCCGCCGGATCTGAGACTCGAACCCCCAACCTCCGGGTTTTAAGTCAGACTCTCTATCCATTAGGCCACGACTGACCCAAATATACCCCACGTCTTCCAAGCTTTATAATTGTAGTGAATGGGAGATGAGATTTTGAAGCTCAAAAATCACCCAGCGATCATAAAACGTACTTCACACAGCTCCAAGAAGTTAATAAAGGCCTTCTGAAGTGAATCAATGCATTTGTTTAAGACTTTATAAACTTTATAAAGTAAAACAACTAGCTTCTGGATCCATGTGGATATGCATTTGACTTGCGTTAACTTCCGTGAGGTAGTGCACACTCCTATGATGTGCTGCGCAGCTCATGTGCTTAGAATGCATAGTGTTGCATAGCACATCATAAGGAGTGTGCACTACATCACGGAAGTTAAAGCAAGTCACATGTGAATGACCGTAAAAACATCACCCCCTTTTCACTGCCATTATAAAGCTTAGAAGAGCCAGGGTATTTTTTAAAATAACTCTGATTGTATTCGTCTGAAAGAAGAAAGTCATATACACCTAGGATAGCTTGAGGGTGAGTAAATTATGGGGTCATTTTCGTTTTTTGAGTGAACTATCCCTTTAGCCTACACTCCAGGTCAAATAAAAGCCATAATTAGGAAAATCATATGACATTCTTCATAAATATGATTCATTTCTGTAGAGCTGTACTGTGAGTCTGAATCAAATGAGTGAGTTCAGCTTTGAGAAAGAAACCAACCTGTTTGTTCCTCAGTATCTTCATGTTTGATGCTGAATACTTCTGCAATCCTTAATGTCTTCACTCTCCTCTTTAATAAACGCCATCTTTATAATAGTGTGTCACGTGGATGTTTTTCTGTGAGTTTGGACAAGATGAGAATAATTAACAGAAAGAAAATAAATCCAAACTAAATGCGTTTAAAAAAAAAAAAACTTCTAAAATGTTATACAAAGCATTGCAATGTTACATTCAGTAATAAAACATTTAAGAGTTCTCGTTAGAAGCATAAAGTGCTGAACAGTTTGGAACAGTTCAAATACTCAAAACACAAACCTTTCTTCAGACAAATCACAACAGAGCAGGAGTGCGGCACAGCCTTATGATGTCACATCTCCCCTCCAAAATAATAGTCCCGTTCACACGCTAAAATCAGAAATGTGCTATTACATGCAAATAATAAAACATATCAACGATGTTCAGAGTTAAATTATTGGTGAAATACATATTTAAATGTTTGTTGTTGAACGAAAAAAATCTGTGAGATTTTGTGAATGGCTACACACTTATGTTTTGTTAGATTTTTTTTTAATAGATTTATCAATGTTTAATTCAACAAACATTTGTCCATGTAATTAAACTTTTTTATAGGGCCACAGACTCAAAAAAGAAAAAAGTAAATGGTAAAAGTAACATTTTACAAAAAGTTATCAACTGGCAAAAGCCTTATGATGTCATATCTCCCCTCCAAAATAAAAGTCCCATTCTCACGCTAAAATTAGAAATGTGCAAACATATTTAAATGCAAATAATAAAACATATCAACGATGTTCAGAGTTAAATTATTGGTGAAATACATATGAATGTTGTGCTAAAAAATAACTAGAAATTAAAGAGTTTGTACTACATAATACTTGAGATTCCGTAAATGATTCAACACTTTATTTATGCTTATATATATAATATATATATATATATATATATATATATATATATTTTTGTGTGTGTGTGTGTGTGTGTGTGTGTGTGTGTGTGATTTATTTAGGATTTTTTTTAAGATGCATTCAGGGTGAAAGAAAACAACAAATAATAAAAAATAAATACATTTAAAAAAAATAGCAATGATAAAAGAGAAAGTAATAGTGGAAGTAGTTAAGTACATTCTCATCAGAAGATAATGGAAAATTAGGAGATACTGAGACAAAGAGACAAAGGCTGTGTTCGAAATGGCATACTTGCTTACTGCTTACTGCCCAGTACACAGTGTATACTGCCTACTTTTTATAAAGAATAGTGTGTGAAACAGTATACAATAAGCAACAAATGTTTCAGAGTAGTATGCTTAATTATCAAATGACAAACACAAACATTAATTCAGCATAGCTGTCAAGGTTACCTTACAAACAAATGTGCTAACTATTCTTTTACAAAAGCTTGGTAATTAGGTTTCATATTAGTAAACAATATTGCCCAATTGAACTCATTCATAATTGAAGAACTTTACATAGGCTATTGGACTGAACTGAATGAGCTGTCTTTAACTGAACAATGATATTTTCGTCAGTTACACTAATTGGAAAAAGTGATATTCTAGTAACACTAAGTGCAAATAATGATAAATTCGGTTTACACTAAAATAGCAGCATTTTCTTTAGCAACAGACGTTTAAATAGTACCGTAGTTAGGTTGCAGATAGTTATACTTCAGTACTGTAGTACATTATAAAACAGTATGCAGTAACATATTGAGTGCAAATTATCATAAATTTTATTTGATGAACCGACGCCACTTTATTGGGACAAAAACCTACCTACAGCTAAGCACACTGTATTATTAATGAGGCATTTAATCTCCACTTTTCAAATATTTACTTTGAAAATAAATGCCTTTCTGATCTGGTATGTGATGGGAAAAGGAGTTGCACGAGTTTGTCAAAAGGCAGAATCGAACGCTGATTGCTCACATCAACAATACACGTCTTTTACTCACTGCACCACTGATTCTACAGAAATACACGTGTCTTTTGCAGAGCTGTTTATCACAGTCAGGCATTGGTGCGCAGAGTTTATGTAAATGGCCTCTGACAACAAATTGGTCTATTTGTCCTTTGAGTAAATACACTCCATTTCTTTTTAGAGCTGCTTGACAGCGGAATTTAATTCTGTTTGCTTAAACGGGACCAGGGAACAGAAAGAAGCAATTGTTACAAGAGCGGAGAGATCTTGACACAGAAAATGGTTTAAGGAGATCAGCAATATACCGAGGTGCTAGCCCATGCAGAGCTTTATAAGCCAACAGCAAAACATTAAAATCGATTTTGTATTTAACTGGTAACCAATGCAAGGACATGAGAACAGGAGTAATGTGCTCTCTTCTTCATAGTGCTCGTCAAAAGTCTAGTTGCTGCATTCTGGACCAACTGCAAACGATGTATGGAGGAATGAGATGCTAAAATGAATGCTACTGCATTATTCAGTTTTCTTAAGGTTGTCTGCCATACTGTAGATTGCATATAATGTATCTCTTATGTTTTCTCTTTTCCATCAGTAATGTGTCAGTAATTCGCTTCGGCACGAACGGGTCAGTTCGGCTCGGTTTGTGTTTACTGCAGTTTAGTACCACTTTAGAATGGGCGGGATTATTCACGTGTCGTTATAGTTGCGCCGCCTCTCTGACGTGACTCCTGAAAACTTTTTAATTCCCGTCGCTCATCACTCTCTCGCTGGATCCGCTCCTCGGCTATCAACGAGAGGACAGTCTGTACTTCCTCAACATGACAACAAATACAGCATTTTTTGTTGTTAAAAGAAAGGTGCTGCTCATTCAAACCAGTTGCGTTCGATCCTTCGCTGTCTGTGTCTAGCTGGTCTGTTGTGTCTTTGTGCCACAAGTTCAAATGACGCAGGCAGTGGGATTTTCTCCGCCAATCAGTGATCAGCAGAGTTTACACGTCGAGGTGGTACTAAAAAAAGTACCAGGTACTGTACCGAGTGGAAAACCCCCCCAAAAGTGAGCCGTACTGAACCGTACCATGCAGTGGAAAAGCACCATAAGTGGGCCCTAGGGCTGTTACACAAGAAGACCTTTTCCCCATTGATCACACACATATATTCACCCTATAGAACAAATCATACTGACTCCTTAAATCTTATAGATTATTGAAAATTGATTACCAATATATTGAAATATTAAACATTTCCACTACAGTATTTACAGCTGGTCTATTTGCATGGGATTAGAATTACCCAAGATATTTTTTCCGGATCTTTCTAGATAATGTCTCCGTGATCTTTACTGTCATTGTACGTAATTATGTAATACTGGTAATACTTGCACCTCTCCATGTAAAACTAGTCCTGTCCAAATAAGACTTAACTAAGAACACAATCAGGTTCTCACATTTACATGATTTTTCATATGAATGTGTTAATGTGATGTTTTAATTAGACTGATCACAACTGAATTGTCTTTCTTCAGAGGGAATGTGCAGATGATTGTTGGAATTGACATTTTCCTCAGTGTGACATGAGGTTTGGAAATTCTTTCCAGAATGAGATTGCAAGTGCCGTTTCAGGTTTGTGTGATGTGTGAAACTACTTTCACACTGAGGACACTTGTAATGCTTCTCTCCAGTGTGAACTCTCATGTGAGTCTTAAGGTTTCCTTTAGCTGTGAAGCTCTTTCCACACTGAGAGCAGGTGAAAGGCTTCTCTCCAGTGTGAACTCTCATGTGATCCTCAAAGTGTCCTTTGTGTGAGAAACTCTTTCCACACTGCTGACATATAAAACAGTTCTCTCCTGAGTGACTCCTCATGTGAAGATCAAGGTGTCCTTTACACCTGAAACTCTTTTCACACTGATCACAAACAAACAGCTTCTCTCCAGTGTGAATTGTCATGTGGCCATCAAGGTACTTTTTCTGTTTAAAACTCTTTCCACACTGAGAGCATATGAATGTCTTCTCTCCAGTGTGAATTCCTGTGTGAAATGTAAGATTTTCTTTTCTTTTGTAGCTCTTCCCACACAGTTTGCAAGTGTAAGGCTTCTCTCCAGTGTGAACTCTCATCTGGAATTCAAGGTTTCTAGTTTCTGCTTTTTGAGTCGGCGAGTAAGTAAAAGATTTTTCCCCAGTCATGAAATCATGATGTTTGTCATAATGATTTTTCTCTTCCTTTACATTCAGTTCTTGACTCTCTTCTTTCAGCGGCATCAGGTCTAAGGTGAAAGGAAACAAAAACAAGTTACAACCAGTTTAACAGCACCAAGACATGAAATCTATTAGACAGTAAAACATCAAATTTAACCACTAGATTCTATACCCACTAAACAACTAAAATGTAATCGTACAAACTCTTGTCAATATTGTTAATTATTTGCTTTCTTTAGGACATGTCCCAAATACTTTCAAGCTGGCAGTTATCAAAGCCCTTATAAAAATCCACAGTAGAGCACTGGATTGGGATCCTGCGGGTCCCAACACAAACTGGAATCAGGCAAGTTTTAGCAATGTGGTCTGAGAAAGTCAGCAGATCATCGATCATAACTCCAACGTTTCTGGCTGTTTTTGAAGGAGTAATGGTTGATGTGCCTAACTGGATGGTGAAATTGTGATGAAACGATGGGTTTGCTGGAACCACAAGCAGTTCTGTCTTGGCAAGGTTGAGTTGAAGGTCATAGTCCTTCATCCAGCAAGAAATGTCTGTTAGACAAGCTGAGATGCGAGCAGCTATCGTCGGATCATCAGGATGGAATGAGAGGTAGAGTTGAGTGTTTTCAGCATAGTAGTGGTATGAAAAGCCATGTTTCTGAATGACAGAACCTAGTTATGACATGTAGACCCGAGAAGAGAAGTGGTCTAAGAACTGAGCCCTGTGGCACCCGAGTAGTTAGATTTTGCAACTTAGATACCTCACCTCTCCAAGATACCTTGAAGGACCTATCTGATAGTAAGACTCCAACCACTGGAATGCGGTTCCTGAGATGCCCTTTCTCAATAGGGTTGACAGGAGGATCTGGTGGTTAACTGTGTCAAAAGCAGCAGACAGATCCAGCAAGATAAGTATTGAAGATTTGGAATCCGCTCTTGCAAGTCTTTGTGAGTGAGTGCAGGTACAACTGAAGGAGAAATGGCTTGAAGGAGATTAGATGGAATAGGATCAAGCGGACAAGTAGTAGGATGATTAGAAAAGATGAGTTTGGAGACTTCTGCCTCAGAGAATGAAGAGAAGGATGTGAATGAGTGTATGTTTGCTGGTAAGATGTGCTTGACAGATTGTGGTGTGGAAAGTTGTGCACTGATGGTTTTAATTTTATTAACGTGGCAAAGTCGTCAGCGGTAAGAGTTGATAAAGGAGTGGGAAGGACAAAGGAGCAAAGAAAATGTTTTAAAGAGCATGCGAGAGTTAGACGAATTGTTAATTTTGTTATGATAGTATGTCATTTTAGCAGTGGAGACATTAGCAGAGAAGGAAGAGAGGAGTGACTGATTCACATTAAGGTCAGTAGGATTTTTTGATTTGCGCCACGCCCTTTCAGTAGCCCTGAGCTTAGAACGATGTTCGCAGGAGAACATCAGACAGCCAAGTGCAGAAGGGGTGGTACGGGCTGGTCTGGAAGACAAGGGGCAGACAGTGTCTAAACAAGATGTAAGAGTGGAGCAGAAAGTATCAGTAGCACTGTTAGCATCAAGAGATGTTTAAGCGAAGATGAAACCATAGCAGATAGCCAGGAGGGTGAGAGTGAGTGTAGGTTACGTCGAAAGATGACATGTGGAGGGGTATGTGTTGTATCAGGAACCATGTTGAGGTTAAGAATGAGGAGGAAGTGATTCAAGGTTTGCAGTGGAGTAACCAGTACATGATCTGTGGAGCAGTGTTGTGTGTAAATAAGGTCCAACTGGTTGCCTGATTTGTGAGTAACCATAATTAACACTCTCTTGAGATCAAAAGAGGCAAGCAGAGTGTGGAAGTCTGCAGCCTGAGGTTTATCTAGGTGGATGTTGTAGTCTCCAAGTATAACTAGGGGATCCAAGAAGTTACCTTGTGGTCCTGGGGGTCGATAAACAGCCACAAAATGGATTTTAAAAGGGTGGGTAATAGTGACTGAATGTGATTCAAAGGAGCTGTTAATACCCAGAGAATGTAAAGGAATACATTTCCAATCATTAGAGATAAGCAGACCAGTACCACCACCTCTTCCAGACAGATGGGGAGTGTGGGAAAATTAGAAATTATTGGAGAGCGCTGCGGGTATGGCAGTGTCCTCTGGTTTGATCCATGTCTCTGTCAGGGCCATGAGGTTTAGTCTTGAATGAGTAGAAATAGATGTAATGAAATCTCCTTCTTTTTACTGCAGACTGAGCTCATTTCAAATTTGATGCCTGCTACAGGTCTCAAAAAAGTTGGCACGGGGGCAACAAAGGGCTGAAAAAGCCAGACATTTTGAAAAGATTCAGCTGGGAGAACATCTAGCAACTAATTAAGTTAATTGACATCAGGTCTGTAACATGATTTGCTATAAAAATTATGTCTTAGAGAGGCAGAGTCTCTCAGAAGTAAAGATGGGCAGAGGCTCTCCAATCTGTCAAAGACTGCATAAAAAGATTGTGGAATACTTTAAAAACAACATTCCTCAATGTTAAATTGCAAAGGCTTTGCAAATCTCATCATCTACAGTACATAACATCAACAAAAGACTTTGCAAACTGAAACTGGAGAAATCTCGGTGTGTAAGGGACAAGGCCGAAGACCTTTGTTGGATGCCCGTGGTCTTCGGGCCCTCAGACAACACTGCATCACTCATCGGCATGATTCTGTCATTGACGTTACTAAATGGGCCCAGGAATACTTCCAGAAACTACTGTCTGTAAACACAATCTGCCGTGCTATCTGCAGATGCCAACTAAAGCTCTATCATGCAAAAAGGAAGCCATATGTGAACATGGTCCAGAAGCGCCGTCGTGTCCTGTGGGCCAAGGCTCATTTAAAATGGACTGTTTCAAAGCGGAAGAGTGTTCTATGGTCAGACGAGTCCAAATTTGACATTCTTGTTGGAAATCACGGACGCCGTGTCCTCCGGGCTATAGAGGAGGGAGACCTTCCAGCGTGTTATCAGCGTTCAGTTCAAACGCCAGCATCTCTGATGGTATGGGGGTGCATAAGTGCATACGGTATGGGCAGCTTGCATGTTTTGGAAGGCACTATGAATGCTGAAAGGTATATAAAAGGTTTTAGAGCAACATATGCTCCCCTCCAGAGGACGTGTATTTCAGAAGGACAATGCAAAACCACATACTGCAGCTATTACAACAGCATGGCTTTGTAGTAGAAGAGTCCGGGTGCTGAATTTGTCCAGAAGCAGTCCAGATCTTTCACCTATAGAGAACATTTGGCGCATCATTAAATGAAAAATATGTCAAAGATGACCACAAACTCTTCAGCAGCTGGAAACCTATATCAGGCAAGAATGGGACCAAATTCTAACACCAAAACTCCAGAAACTCATAACCTCAATGCTCAGATGTCTTCAAACTGTTTTGAAAAGAAGAGGAGATGCTACACCATGGTAAACATGCCCCCGTCCCAAATATTTTGAGACCTGTTACAGGCATCAAATTTGAAATTAGCTCATTTTGTGCATAAAATTTTAAAATTTCCCAGTTTAAACATTTATGTTATCTATGTTCTATTGTGAATAAAATATTGGCTGATGTGATTTGAAATTCTTTTAGTTTTCAATTTATTCAAATTTAAAAAACGTCCAAACATTTCCGGAATTCGGGTTGTAGTTATTATTTTAGGGAGTAAATGTGTTTTTGTCCGTATGCACAGAAATAAAGTAATTTACATTTACATTTACATTTATGCATTTAGCAGACGCTTTTATCCAAAGCGACTTACATTGCATTCGAGTTACAGTTTTACATTTGATCAACTCTTGCTTTTCCCTGGGAAGTAATGTTTATAAGACCCCAATTTGATCAAATTTTTGCATTTTAGGATGACAAAAAATTAAATTATAGACAACAAATGTAAAGTTGATTACATTTCATGGTTTGCATTTTGCTAAATAAACAATTGTTGGATACTTTTGCATAACTAAGTGATTAAAAAATGCTTTTAAATTGTTTTTAATTTAGAAGTAGATATTGGGTTTAACATTACACAGAGTAATTGTTTTGATTTGGCAATGTTTTTTGTTGTTTTTCGTAAATTAATTTGTGACGTCATTCATTTTGTCACATGTTGTGTGTAGTAAATAAAGAGATTCATGATGCAGAATGACCAAATAAAGACTTTGAGTATGAAACCAACCTGTTTGTTGCTCAGTATCTTCTGGTTTGACTCTGAAAGCTTCTTCAGTCATCACCTCTTCACTCTCCTCTTTAATAAGCGCCATCTCTGTTTGTTGCTCAGTATCTTCATGTTTGACTCTGAAAGCTTCTTCAGACATCACCTCTTCACTCTCCTCTTTAATAAGCGCCATCTCTGTTTGTTTCTCAGTATCTTCTTGTTTGACAGTATATGCTTTTTCAATCGTCATGTCTTCACTCTCGACTTTAATAAACGCCATCTTTATAACAGTGACACATGGATCTCAGTCGCTTCAGCAGGAGTTTTTCTGTGTGTTTAAGATGAGAATAATTAACAGACAGATCTCTGTGTCTCAATCAGCTCCCTAGTTCAGTAGTCAGCTCACTAGTTCAGTAGTCAGCACACTAGTAAGGGAGTCAGTTAGAAGTGAGAGTTAATTACCTGATTAGACAAAAACACTCAAAACTAGCACTGCAAGAAATAAAAGAACACAGATCATACAGACATTTTATATATGAATTTCTAATTTACATTTATCATGCATTGATTCATAGATTATGTTTAATAGGTAAGACTTTCAGGAAAACAGTCAGTTGATTTGTAGAAGCTGTCATTACACACAGGGGCAGATCTAGAAAATTATTGATAGGGTGGCAACACCAAAGCAAGTGCAGTTTTGGGAATTTATGGCCTGACATACACCGCTGTGTTAAAAAATATTGCATTACCACAAAGTAATCATCTATACTGATTAAAATGAAAATAAATGACATTTCAATCTCCATGGGTTCAAGTCAAGACACACACACACACACTAAAAAAAACTTAAGAAAAACAATCAACAGATTCTAAATGTGTCTGAGCTTGTATCACGTAGGACGATGAGCAGTTTTATTAATATTAAGTGGCTACTTGGTTAGTGTAAATAAAGTTTTGGTGCAAGTTTATGAGCAACAAAAAAATGTTGGTAACACTTTCTATGAAGCCCGTATTTATAATACATTATAAGGGTATTCTTAATGCATTATAATGAATACATAATGCATTATAAAAAAAAAACATTATAATGTGTTATAAAATCTCTATAATATTCATAACAACAATTATAATACATTATAGTACTTACGTATTTGTGGTTATAACTTTTAAGAGTATGATTATTTATAGCACACAATGAACACCATATTAAATCTACTTCATTTATAATGGGCTATATCATCGCTTGACATTGTTTATTTAAGGTCTGCACAGTACCTTACTACATCTCTTGAGTGCAATGTTTATATAACTAATTGTATTAGTAGACTTAGGTAGGGTAGGTAGAACGCTCACATACTTGCAAAGTATCCTATCCTATGTATGTCTGTTGAGGAACCATCAAAATAAAATAAACCATCACAATAAAGTGTACAGTATATTCAGCAGACACACTACTAATACTCTCATGACTGCTAGTTGACATGTAGTTACAGAGTTACTTATCAACAGCTGTCTAAAGGGTGCCATCAAAATAATCAAACTGATATTATAGAGAAAAAAAAGTTCAAAGCAAATGTGTCATATTACGCATTCATCTGATCTGAAGTTTTTTCCCTAAAGTTTGCATGCCTGTACCTCAAAAAGTGTTAAGATATCTTAATGCCCTTTTAGATTTTGGGTCTTAAACTTCATTTTAGTAATATTCAACAATGTGAAGCCTCATTGAGACCCCTATCTTTAGGACTGAATGATGTAGGGGATTGAAAATAAAGATTCGAAAAGAAAAAAAGTTTATTAAAAACTAGAATCTAAAATCATATTGTGATATCTTTAATGCTTCTTGAGTTATAGGTACGCAACCTTTGGAAAAATAATATTTATGGCACTCGGACAGGTATGTTCAATGCAGTTGTTTGGACAGAAGGAATAGAGATACAGCACTAGTTTCAACATTATTTGTTCTTCAGACATTCCTCTTTAAAAGAAAAGTAGTATCATATTTTTGAAAAGTTACCCACATTTGGTTTTTGAGCACTGAAAATGTGTACAATTTAACGATTTCCCTCAGGAGCCATATTGAGATCTCAATATCTCTGGAACCAAGCCATACAGGGCCTTAAAAATGAAGGTGCCAAAAGAAAAGTTTGTTAAAACCCCAAATCTAAAAGGGCATTAAAATATTTTTAATACTTCTTGAGTTCCAGGCCTGCAAAATTTGGAGAAAAAAACTTTAATTTTTTTTATTTTTTTTTGAATGGTCACCATTGGCACATAATGCAACAAAGATTGCTAAAGTCCACAGATTTTACGAATAGATCTACCGGTCGACATAAGCACCATGCATTATTTTTCACTCACTCAGTCTCTTACACACACACACACACACACACACACACAGAGAACTCTGGAGAGAATTCATCCCCTCAGGTTGTAAATCAATCTCGAAGTAAAAGCCCTGCACAATTTTTGACGGTTCGTTGCATTTGTGTATTTTAGTTTCCCTGGTCTTCCTAATAAAGTTAATATTACTACTATTATTAAAACGTTTTTTTTTTTTTACTTTGGCATTAACTAAAAATTAAAAAAAATTGTCTCTTTGGTCAAAACAGGTTCCCGACCCCTGCTCTTATAGGATTGCTAAAATCATGCAGTGTGTTTTGGGCTTAGAATGTCATCAGATGACACACAAAACCTATCAAATAATACACAGACTACTTTCTTGACAAACAATGACTCTTATCATTCCTGACAGGCCAGAGATCAAACAGTGTGTTTATGATGCACTGCTGCACTACACTGTTACTGTTACTCATCTGTGGAGGGGCTTTACTATAATAAACGATGTTCATTACTGTTATTAGATAGATTAAAACGTATTTAATTCATTTCAAAGTTCTCTATAAAACTGTCTGAACGGTTAGTAAAACACTTTAAAGGATTAAGAACACAAACCTTTCTTCAGCAGAAACAGATGCACGGAGCGCGCACGCCAGAAATAAAAGTCCTGTTCACACAAAAACAGAAATTCACATACAGAAAACAGATTTACACTACAAGATAAGCTTCAAAGGATAAACCACAGATTTAGAAAGCTATGGATATTGATTTTTTTTTCAAAAGCTTCATATCTAAGTGTGGTGATCGCAATTATAACAACAACTACAGAGCATTTGTGATATTCTCAATCATGAACAAAGTCAGATCTTGACCTTCATATTTCAAAGGACTGTATTCAAACTGAGAATTTAAACATTTTAAGTTAAATATTAAGCTTCTGGTTGAAGAGAGATCTACTATTTAACTGATTAACTAAAATGTATGATGTAGACCAGCGTTTCCAGTCCAATTTACCTCAGAAGAAGAACGCCATGCACTACGCAGCTTGATCCAGCAGAGGAGCTCATTTACACAAGTCTTTCTTTATTAGCCTACTTGCATTAGTTGTTATTGTGTTACTGTGACATAACTTGTACACATTTTACTAGCTGGGCTTTTCCAAACTATAATGGCCTGACTCAATGTATAATCAAGTGAAACTTTATGAAGTAGACCTGTTTCATTCATTGCATCTATCTCACAACGCCAGGATGTTTTTTTCATTCTCTGTTCACAAATATATGTAGATGATTATAACGTGCTTAACAATAATAATTTAGATTCCTAAATATGAAATGTTTTGTATTGTATAATACATACAAAGCATGCTTGTGATTATAATTATAAAATCATATTATTTATTTATTTAGGAGTTATGAGTGGCCAATATTAGTGATTGTTAATGTAATAATAAATTTTTTGGTGACCAGATACCTTGAAGACTTCTCTGATGGCGCTGTACCAACATCAGATGTTCAACTACATTGGGCTGATGTTTTACATAATATCTGGTCAAAATAACCTCCATGACTACTAATGATGTGTCTATTTCTTTCTTCTTGAATCCATGGAAAGAAGCAGCGGACACTGGAAATATCAGGTTTGGTTTACTTGTTTCAACAGTTGAACAGGACCTGTTTCAGCAGTGGCACACACGTGTGTTACTGTTCAAGTCTGTGTCTTTAGATCAATGTGCTCAATAATGTCTTTGACTTTCATTACTTAGATTTTGACTATACTGTGTTGTAAACAGGGCTCGAATTGAGGGGGGATGCAGGGGGATGGCATTCCCCTTGTTGAAGAAAATGACATCCCCTCTGTAAAACCACCATCCCCTTTAGATTAACAATGTTGTGTGTAATGTAAAACTTTTCATGCAAATGAAATATTAAAATTATCTACTTATGGTAATTTAAGAATTATAAACAACAGCGATTGACCAATCAGAACTCAGTAGTATAATTGCGCACAAGCTCACTTATGTCATATTTCGTGCTTTTCAAAATGGCCAAGAGACCGGTTCAAACACAACTTTTCGCATTCTTTAAAAAGAAGAGAACCGAAGATATGGTATTTAGTTGTTTAATGTTTAAAGACATTCCTCTGACATAACATCATGTATGCTGTACGTTCCATTCAGAAATGATCTCCCTGTTATTTTCCTCTGTTCTGTCCACTGTAATAGCTTTGGAGCGCTGAAAATGCTTCTGCTCAAAAATGATCATCATTTGAAACTCAATAAGCAATAAGCTCCGTGAAGCCGTGGATAACAGTTAATTTAGAGCAGCTACAACACTCTGGGCTTGATAACATTTATTTTAGTGATCCGAGTTCCGCACATAAATATATAGACCGTTAATATCTGCAGACTACAGCAAACACCTGAGAAGAGAGGATGCCAACCTCTGATCCCCAACAACATGCACAATTAACTAATTTTGCCATAAGTTAATATATTAAGTTTCTACAATGTATAAATATATTGTAGAAGCTTAATTTCCTGTAAAGCGCTTTGCAACGATTGTATCGTAAAAAGCACTATAAGAAAATAAACTTGAATTGAATTGAATTCTAGGTAAAGTATCTATAATGAACCGTTATTTTGCCTAAAATCTGGTGCTGACGCGCCGTCATAGTTACAACAACCAATCACATACTTCTCTGGTGTTGCATGAACGGGATTGGGTATTTACATGAGGCGATCTGATCTCACACACACACACACACACGTCACACACCGGATGTGTGTGTGCACTCAGATCACTTGGACATGGTTGTGTACAAGAGGTAAAAAAACGATATAAATACTGTTGGTTTTCTCACACAAACCGCTCGTTTCGTGTCTTAGGCTATCAATGTGTAGTTACGATGGGGAATTGTTTAATTTGGATTTCTCTGTGCATGTTCTTTTTCCCTCTTATAGAGACAGTGACCTATACCTGTCATTATATGACTGACAGACTAGAACGGTTTGACCTAAAAACATCAAAATTGGATCTACTGAAGAAAAAAAGACACCTACATCTTGGATGCCCTTGGGGTAAGCTGATAGATACCACATTTTAATTTCAAAGTGACCTATCTCTTTAACCAAATTCACTCCTCTTTTTCATTGGTGGATGATGTGGATGCACTCATGTCAGGTATATGGCTTTCCCCGCTAGAAATGTGAAGTTCCCAGAACGTTTCCTGAGATGCTCATGATGTGGAGCTCTTTAAAGGGTTGGGGACATTATTTGGAGGAGCTTCAGGGATTAACACTGACTCAGAGTGTATTTGGTCCCACAATACAGAGTGTTAAAGTAACACTGAAACAGAGCTAAACTTAAAGGTCCCATATTGTACACCTTTCTGGAGTTTTATTTTAGGTTTTGATGTCCTTAATAATATATATTTGCGGTATAAGTACCAAAAACCATCTCAATATATTTTTACAGCTCCTCTCTCAGGAGCTCTGGTAAAAACAGGTCGATTTGTCCTGTTTAATTAATATTTATGAGCCTCTCTTCTGATTGGCCTGTTGTTTTCTGAGTGACGCACGGCTAGGCCAGGTAACTAGGGTCATGTATGGGCGACATCACAATTACGTCACAGCGCTAAGCTGGAAGAAAAACAAAGGAAGAACTGCCCATTCAAACCAGCGCAGATTCAGCTACATAAGGAGCTTAAAATATCATCTTGTTGTGATGTTGGGTGCAAGAATCGACGTAATACAGCCTCAAATTAGAAATTTGATCACATACCTGCTGCCACTGCCAGACAAAAAAAACAACGACAGCTGTGGTTAAACGAGATAAAACGAGCGGACTGGACAGAAACCATCGTCAAAAATGCTCGTGTTTGCAGTGCACACTTCTTATCAGAAAAGGCTCAATAAAGTTTTGTCTTTTGTTGTTATGGGCGCGTCTGAAGATTTCTTGCATCTCACGACTATGTCGTGTATGAAATAATGTCTGTGTGCATGTGTGTAAAACAACAAACTGATGATTTATATATAATCATATGTAATTGTATATACAGTGTTGTGATTACTTGTGGCTGGACTAATAATGTAGCTGCAAAAATAGTTGCCTGCTGAAACTGAAATGTATTTACATCATCATGATTAGATAGACACGGTGAGTTTGTCTTTACTGTACATGTTAGACGTGATCCAGCTCATAGTAACAGTCCTGTCAGATCGTCTTTGAGGGAGAGTGTTACAGGTCAGCCGATCTGGTTTGGTCTGTTAAAGTGAACCTTTTCGACATGTTTCCGTGTTGTTGTTGCTCATGGACACGATGCTGTCTGGGGGTTTGGCAAAAGGACGGTGGGCGGTGATCGGGATGGTGACTGAAGGCGGTGACTGAGTAGATCAGACGTCACATTTTTACAGAAGTCACAAGGGCTTGTGAAAAGGCACAGCTACTTTATGCAGGCTGTGTGCACTTATGTGGTAGTTACATAGCCCCTAGATCTCTGTTATCATGAAAAAAAGCCAGGAATTTCAGTTTTGACAATATGGGACCTTTAAATGTAACAACCTTGAACATATTCAGAAGTAAGATGCAACATACACAGTGCAGCAGTAATACTAATGCAAGACCATCATATATAAAAAGTTTTCTTCTGCAGAAAACATACCTTTACTTTTACTCTTCATACCTTAATCAGGGCTCTAGACTGCGACAAAGAGTATAGAATACCAAGAGGCGAAACTCTGATGCTTTTCGGGTAACAGCCACTAAGTGGCGTTTCGGTAGCGCGGCCGCCATTTTGGGGTGAAAATTCCAACTGGACAACGTTACAGATATACAGAAATAGACAATAACAAGTCAAAGTGGAGTAAAAGAACGCAATGTTGGGCAATCCCCTTCAAAAACTATCAGTGTGACAGTGAAAATCTTGACTTTCATCATTTCCCCAAAGACTCTGACAGGTAATCATTCACAAAAGTGTAAAAATATTGTGTGCTTGAAGTGGGTCTTATGCACCTGCTAACTTTAACTGTTTTTAGTCTAGTAGTAAACTTAAATACTTTTAGGAACTGCAGGTCCTAGTCATGGAAACCATAATAATGATTTATATGGATATGACACTATAGTTATAATGAGCTTATGAAACTTTACATGTTTACAATTACATATTGTTATTTACTATTACTCCAGTAGGTCTGAAATATATATTGTACGTTTTAATCCCCTGAACACACTACAAACATGATGATCTCTAGAACATGATGCATTGCTGTGTCTGTCATAATTAAATAATTAAACAAATTTGGAGAAAGTGGCTGTACTTTTTTTTTTTACATTAAAAATATATATTCCTTCCTTTAATGGACATGAATATAAGACAATACTGCAAAAACAGTTTACTGTCAAGATGTAATTCCTGTTATGTATTTATTACCCAACATTTCTAATTTTTCTGTCATTAATTTAATATCAAATGTTGGTATTCAGTGTTTATAATGCTAACACTTGAACTTAAAATATTTGTAACCGACACTGACATGGTTTCTAGAGAGCAAAAGGTTTTGTAAAAAAAAAGGGAAGACTTTAAAATAAAGTCTGTTAAATAAACGGTTAAAAGTATTTGATTATAACTAGTCTAGTAATGGTGCATTGTTGTCATCGCTGTATTTCAGGTTTAATGTACGGTTTTTTAAACAAATCAGCTGATATTTTCCATAGCGACAGCAAGAATCTAGTGGAGGGCCGACAAAGAAGCCCAGGAGGTGAAACTCTATATACATATATACTTTAAATGTGTTATTGTAAGTTGGTCAAGCACGACTGGCTCCTATTATTCTGCGGCGTTTGTGTGTAGTTTTCAGTCCAAAATGGCGGCGGCACAGTCGTGTCATGGGCGCAACTGTTGCTATGGAGCGCCTCTTGGGCTTCTATACTCTTTGACTGCGACCAAAATGGTTGCATATATGCACGGCAATTTCTTTCAGAATGTGCTAGTTAAAATTTGACATTTGATGATAAAAATGTCTCCACGATCTGCTTTTGAAGAAATATCGTAGTATCATGCACACATCTATCAGTTGTAGTTCTGGCGCCTCCGTCTCTATATACTGTACAACATACATTCACAACAAATGTGCTGGGTATTAAAAACACTTGCTCTCTCCAGGAGCTCATGGGTATATTATTATTCAACATATTATTATGTTCAAAACAGCTGAGCAGAATTGTTTCAGGTTTCTTTGATAAGAAAGTTCAGATGAACAGCATCTGAAATAGAAACCTTTTGTAACATTATAAATGTCTTTATCATCAATTTTAAAGCATCCTTGTTAAATAAAAGTATTAATTTATTTCCCAAAAATTACACTTACTCCAAGCTTTTGAATGGTATTGTGTGTATTCAGTTGTTTTTAATTTAATTATTTTTTAATAATATGGCAGTGCTGCGCTGACACATGTTGTGTTTAGACAGATACTTTTGTGGCTCTGGATATGGCACAATAAATGTGTGAATGTCCTGAGAGAAGAGCAGTTTGTGTTATAAATAATAATAATAATACTACGCATACTTTATAAGGTAGCACATAAAGAGCTGTAAAAACTATTAAATCGCTCTGTTTGCATTTTAATGATGGTGTAATTCTACAGCAGTCGATACAATTCTGTCTACTATATGTAATCTAACGCTTGTTTAGTTCTGAACACAATGTGTTTTATTCAGCGGCTGTGAACGGGACTTTTATTTTGGCAGCCGGACGCTGTGACGTCACACTCTCGAGATCCAGCTGAAGAAAGGTTTGTTTGTGTTCGTTTAAAGTGTTAAACTCGATGGAAACTGTTCAGGCGTTAGTATAATTTCTACACGAACTGTAAAACGAATGATTTGTTGTTCAGTGTAACATGATTAACGCTTTATCCAGCAACAGTGAAGGTTGTTTTTGTGAGGTTTCGCTCTCTATCGAGAACACTTCTGAGAAACAGATAATCTCCTGAACCGTGTGAGATAAACAGGGTTTAACGCTAATTATTATTTCTACTTGCCTGGTCGGGCCTGTGGTTCAAATTATTACTTGTCCTGCCACAGAAACATAACATTTGCTGTTAACCTCGGCTTTGAGCGATGTTATCTTGGACTGAAAGACACTGGGCCATATATAACACCAGAATCTTAGATACCAATTCAGTTTTATGATTCTCGCTTTCAATTTCACTAACTTTTAGTAAAACTACTAAAAGTTACTACATTATTAAAGACAAGTGAACAGTCAGTAAATAAGAGCAAATGAACAAAGCATAATTAAATGCATAGAATAAAGATACAAATGAAATGATGCTTTAGGTCTTTATGTTTGTAGCTGTCAGGAACAGAAATTGAATAATCACATGTAAAATAACATTTATATTCTCAGTGTTGCACCTTGATCTTTCATAGCTGTTTGAAATTAGCATTTTATAATTATCCTAAATATAAACGTTTCCTGGTCGGAAATGAGATGTGAATGCCTCAAGTCTGAGATAATTCTGATACCAGAGTTTCTTAATTTAGTTTCCTAATTGTGTGGATACTGATTTTTGACTTTCATGAGCTCTAATCACCAAACTTAAAACAAACAAAACTTTTGAAATATTTTACTTTACATGTAATGAATCTAAAATATATGAAAGTTTCACTTTTTGAAATAAGTTAAATTTCAACTTTTTCACGATATTCTAATGTTTTGCTATGCACCTGTGTGTGTGTATATACAGTGTATATATATATATATATATGAGTGCTCTGTAAAGAAAAAAACGAATTATCCATCCCAAAGAGGCACAAAATCACTTTCACGGACCTTTTCTTGGAATGACCTGCCTGTCAATTTTAAAAAACAAAAAACATCTAAAGACATCTTTTTCATTAGCACCTGACGAACTAATACTAGCACTTAACCTATTATATCCTATTCAAAATTAACAAATAAACAAACAAACAAAAAAACCCTAGCTACGTGTACTGTGCTAGACTAACTGAGACTTGTCATGGCACTTGTATACTGTTGCTCTCTCGATGGTCTGACTGCTTCTATTGTTCTCCTCATTTGTACGTCGCTTTGGATAAAAGCGTCTGCTAAATGATTAACTGTAAATGTAAATAATAAATGAGCTCCATAGCAGATTGCTAGTGATCAAGGGTTTAGGCCGTTCCACATTGTTTTACATTTATTGTTTAAATAATTCCTGCAATTTTGTTTCCAAGTATGTTTCTTAAGTGTTTGTATTAGGGCTGTGCGATTTGGGGGAAAATATCAAATTGCGTTTTTTTTTTTTGACAGATATTGCGATTTGATTTGCAATTTTAAATTTGCATAGTCAAGCTTCAGCTCAATATTGTCAATAATGTGCAGCACAGTATGAGTATCGTTACCCTGCTGGAAAAAACCATAGAAACCATTAACAGACATTCTTACAGTTTCCATTAAACCATTACAAAATTAATTTTTGTTTTGGGCATTATTCCAGTAGGAATTACTGTTGTTCTACTGGTTGCCATCTGCCATATTACATCCCACCAATAGAATCCATGAAATACCAGTAGACACCATTATAGTTTACATTAAAACCAATGCAATTCCCTTTACATTTTCTATTGTTTTTTTTCAGCAAAATTAAAAATAAACTTTTTACAAACTTTATTAATAAATTTCTCAAAATATTTTTTATTTTTTTATATAAATGAGCTGTATTTCTGTAGTCGATTATTCGAAAGGTGTGTATGTAGGTTTTGACTTATAAAATAAAAATAATAAAGCTTAGACATTTAAAACATGTTAAGTTAAATATTTTTATCTAAAAAAATCTATAGTTAGTAATCCTTCTTTGAAAATGTGCGGTCCGGCCCGGTGTTGTGTTTGTTATGGTTTGTGAAACCCCCCACTGCCAGTTTACCCAATTGTATTTTGGCACCCCGGGTTGCCAGTTGGCGGAAAACACAGCGTATTTAATGTCATTCATCGTCATGTGTGCTGTTCCTGTTGGTGTTTAACGGCCCTTTTGTGGGTCAAGTCTGAGGAGGAGGGGCTGGTGAAAATAACCCTCTCCAATATTTTGAATTTGGACTGCAATACCTAGTTCAACCGCTGGGTGTCAATCCTACATACAGCACCTTTAAGTAATTGGGATTTTAAGAACAAGTGGAAAATGTGCTGAATATTTCATTTCATCCAAGTGAAATTAGCAAGCAGTTAGACTGAGTTTACATTCGTTTTAAACGCAGAGCCAGGCGCGAGCTGACACAGGCGTGCGTCAAGCCTCATCCATATTGCTAGATGCGCTTGTAAAGATTGCGGTGCGGAGCCAAGCGCGAGTATAAACGAGCATAACAGGCGTTACGAAACCGGCTGCGTTAGTGTGGCAAGTGTGAACGGCTCGTCCGTGACGCGGGATTCACGCCGCGTGAGGCAGAGAGGAGCGAGAAGCATTACTGTGCGTTCACACCGCAGGCGGCGAGAGCGTCAAAGTGGCCGGAAGTCATTCATTTTCAATGAGAGCCGGCACCGAGCTCCGGCGAGAGCTGCGCGGCGCGTTTTGGACGGTGAGGGCGTCGAGGAGAGTTGAAATCAGGTCAACTTAATGGTAATGAGCTATGACGCGGTTCGGCGGCAACCAACCGGAATGTAGAAGTCCTCCGCTTGAGAGGGTTCCAGAGAACGCAGTCCTGTAAACGTTGATTCCGACCACATTAGTTCCCAAGCAAAATGGATGAAAGGTTAATTATATAACTATTTATAAGGTACATTTTCCCACTAGAATGGTTATTTTTTCAGCGGGAATGCAATTAATTTGCTCAAAACAACACCGATTTGACCAATTGCATTAAGGCTACACTTCAATCTGGACAGTTTGTAATGTAGGCTGCACACAAATTAGTGTTAATTAAAGACCAAGGCTAGTAAATGTCTCCTATAATGTTGAAATTAGACTAGCACTTAACCATGAACATAAATCCACACCACACAAATGGCTTTTAATTGGTTTATTTCGTTAGCAAACATGTAACTACAATAAAGTTCTTTCCATCGATCAATTTCTCACTTTCACATTTAAAATATTTCATGAGGTTAACTCTGCACAAGATCAGCAAGCTTGTTTGCTTTGCGGCCCCTTTAAAAACAAGACAAGCATACGATTTACGTCAGAGCGTCCACGAATCTTTCTACAGCGTTGCTGGCAGGGCGGCCAGGGCGAATTTTGACGCTCTCGCCGCCTGCGGTGTGCGGTCTTCTGAATTGGGAATAGCGAACATGCATTATAAACTTATTTCAAATTAATCTGTTGGGGAGATAAAATGTGTAAGATAACAGTCATGTACTAATACAATCATCCAAGAATGTATCTTTTATTCTCCAGTACTGAAAGCAGAACCGATAAGGGAGCTCTTGATATGCGTTGTGACGCAGCTCTTGCAAAATACCTTTTTTGTTCGTTGCCTGTCATTTCGAAGCTGAAGTTACATGCGTTTTTCTTTAGTTTTAATTTGCCTAACTATTGATCTGATCCTTTAGACGCCATAATCCCACTCTCTCTCTCGCTCTCTGTTTGCGCAGTTGGACAGAGCAGTGCTGATTGGAGAGAACAGACGGAGGTGCGTTCACTCTATTGGTTAGTAAGACAGCCACTCAAAGCTGCCACGCATATGCCCTGGAACAGAGTAATATCGCGTCCACATCACAGGCTTTGCGATTAGAAAATCGCAACATCTCAAATCGCGATTTCGATTAATCGCACAGCCCTAGTTTGTATAATTAGCATTGTTTTATTAATTATTAGCACTGTTTTTGAGTGTTTTCAGTCCATTTATGGCCATTAACTCTCACTTTGACTGACTGGAGAGATTTAGTTTGGGTTAATTTATTTCCAGACACAGAAATCCTCCTGGTGAAGCGAGATGGCGTTTATTAAACAGGAGAGTGAAGACCTGAGGATTGCAGAAGTATTCAGCTTGAAACAAGAAGAGACTGAGGAACAAACAGGTTGGTTTCATTCTCAAAGCTGAACTCAGTAATTTTTTCCTTATTAAAATGTCCAGCTCTGCAGAAATGAACAATATTTTTTGAAGAATGTAATTCGAGTGTCCTAATTAAAGAGCTTTTATTTGACATGGAGCGGGTCACCTCATGTGGACAGACATGTTGAGATCACATGAACAGACTAATACTGATGCTGCCTTCAAACAGATCCTGTTTTTTCTTGACAAGTTGGCCTTTTTTTTATTACAACATGCGTTAAATTAGAAAAAGTAATACAGAAGTAGCCTAAACAAAACAATTATTTATTAACATTAAACTCAGAATCAATTTCTGAATAGAAAACAATGAAAACTGTTAGTTTCTTTCATTTTATGTAGGATTTTTAAAATAATTGAAGGTATTTATGATAATTTGACAGTAATCTTATTTAATATGTCAGGAATAAAGAGTATATAGGTTATTCTGCTATTATAATTGTTCTATTCTTCTCAAATGTGCATATGATATTCTGCATATTACAGAAAATTTGAAGAATACAAATTAAGACTTGATCCTTCATACTGCCTAAATAATTAATCATGTAAACTGTTATTTTATCTGGAGTCAAAGTGTAAAAAACAGGATTTTCATTAAAGATACTGTGCATTCCTGTTTCACGCATAGTGTATTTATACTTTCTTCTGGATGTAAGATGTTAATATATAATATAACATAAGCAGGTCAATTTAGCTCAAAGGGAATCATTTATGATTTTATGGGGAATTTGAACAGACTCACTGTTTCACGGCTGAGCGCTGATTCGGCAGCGATTCACTGAACGAGCCGCATAACATCAACTCTGCACTGGATATTAAAATCCAAAATATAGTGATGACACTATTTAATAGCACAGTAACAAGATCGGCAGATTAAGACATTAACTTGTGAGCACAAAACACAAGATACTTCTCTTTTCAATATAAATAAGGCTTTATTGGATAAATCTAAGACATGTAAACTAATCTAACACATGAACACACGCATTCACACGTTGCAGAAAGAGAGAAAGTAAGGAAAATATGAGTTTAAGAGAATGAAAATGTGATATCCCAAGTTTACAGCAATATGTGTTATTGCATCGACCTGAACAACCTTCAGTCACTTAACCCTCGCATTGAGTTTCTCAAAGAGGCTAAAATTTGTATTAAACAGGCTTTCCTGTAGCTCAAATGGTAGAGCATGGCGCTAGCAACGCCAAGATCATGGGTTCGATTCCCAGGGAAAGCAATAGCTGATAAAATGTAAAACTGTAACTTGAATGTAATGTAAGTCGCTTTGGATAAAAGCGTCTGCTAAATGTAAAATGTAAATCCAACTGCACCGACTCAGCAAAAGTCTGGAGGTTACTTGCTTGCTTTGCCTCGGGGATTCCCTTTTGTAGTCCTCACAGTGGGGGTTTCCCGAATCCCGAGGTTGCTGATTGGCTGGAAGTTCAATAGTCTTTGAAGTGACGTCTTGGGCGTTGGCTGAAGATGCAGAGTTTGTCTGGTTGAAGTTTGAAGCGAGTGCAGTCGGACTGAACTTTGCAGCAAACTTACTTTAGAACATGAAACTCCACGGAAAGAAAGAAACTAAAGTAAAAAAGAATAAAAGGATGTAACGAGACTAGGTGGTTTTTCTTCTCATTGTGGTGGCAGCTGGCACGTAGGCCAGAGCACGCTCAGAGAGCAGCGTCAAAACGAGGTGGCAAAAGAGAAGAGCAGAAGATGGTGTCCTGGGTTTTTAAACTCTGCTTTTTGACACCTCCCAATGGTTGTCTTGACCAATTAGAAATTATCTTAGCTGGGGATGTTGCTTTGTTTCTCCACCCAATCAATAAATCATGTCGTGGTCAGTCACATTGTCCAAATTTTACACACTCTTGCAAAGTATATTTTGGATGTGATTTCTATAACCAGAACATGATACATTTGACAAAGAATCAATTGGAAGAAACGTTTCAAGCTAGAATTGTCAAACTCATACATACCAAATACGAATAACCCTTAAAGTTATTCAATAGTTACAGCGGGGAAAATAAGTATTTGACACATCAGCATTTTTATCAGTAAGGGGATTTCTAAGTGGGCTATTGACACAAAATTTCCACCAGATGTAGCCATCAAGCCAAATATTGAATTCGTACAAAGAAATCAGAACATTTAAGTATACAAGTTGAGTCATAATAAATAAAGTAAAATGACACAGGGAATAAGTATTGAACACATGAAGATAACAAGGTGCAAAATGGCATAGAAAGCAAGGAGATCACCTGAAATCTGTCAGTATTGAGAGAGAACCCCTGCCCCCTATCAGTACTAATTGATATCAGCTGCTTTAGTCCTAATTGATGGCCTATAAAGGCTTCTCATTACCTAGGAGGCACACAGGAAAGACTTCATGATGGGTAAAAGCAAAGAACTCTCTGTAGATCTTCGTAATCTTATCGTTGAAAAGCATTTTGATGGGAATGGTTATAGGCGCATTTCCAGAATGCTGAATGTTCCTGTGAGCACTGTGGGGGCCATTATCCGGAAATGGAAAGAGCATCAGTTCACCATAAACCGGCCACGATCAGGTGCTCCACGTAAGATCCCTGTCCGAGGAGTCCAAAGAATAATCAGGAGAGTTCTCCAAGAGCCAAGAACCACTCGGGCAGAACTTCAGGAAGACCTTGCATCAGCAGGTACTGTTGTTTCAAAGAAAACTATAAGCAATGCACTGAACCGCCATGGCATCCATGCACGCTCACCACGCAAGACTCCATTGCTGAACAAAAAGCATGTTGAGGCTCGGTTAAAGTTTGCGAAAGAGCATTTGGAGAAGCCTGTGGATTATTGGGAGACTATAGTATGGTCAGATGAAAGCAAAATTGAACTTTTTGGCAGTCATTCTACACACCATGTTTGGAGAAGAAATGGCACTGCCCACCACCCCAAGAACACCATACCAACAGTTAAGTTTGGGGGTGGAAGCATCATGGTTTGGGGCTGCTTTTCAGCAAGGAGTACTGGCAGACTTCATATTATTGAAGGCAGGATGAATGGAGAAATGTACTGGGACATTCTGGATAAAAATCTACTGCCATCTACCAGAAAGCTGAAAATGAAAAGAGGGTGGACATTTCAGCAAGACAATGATCCCAAACACAAGGCCAAGGACACAATGAAGTGGTTTCAAAGAAAGAAAATCAAGCTGCTTGAATGGCCCAGTCAATCACCTGACCTAAATCCCATAGAAAATCTATGGAGAGAACTGAAGATCAAAGTTCATAAAAGAGGCCCAAGGAACCTTCAAGATTTAAAGACCATTTGTGTGGAAGAATGGGCCAGAATCACTCCTGAGCAATGCAGACGACTGGTCTCTCCATACAAGAGGCGTCTAGAAGCTGTAAACAAAACAATTATTTATTAACATTAAACTCAGAATCAATTTCTGAATAGAAAACAATGAAAACTGTTAGTTTCTTTCATTTTATGTAGGATTTTTAAAATAATTGAAGGTATTTATGATAATTTGACAGTAATCTTATTTAATATGTCAGGAATAAAGAGTATATAGGTTATTCTGCTATTATAAATGTTATATTCTTCTCAAATGTGCATAGGATATTCTGCATATTACAGAAAATTTGAAGAATACAAATTAAGACTTGATCCTTCATACTGCCTAAATAATTAATCATGTAAACTGTTATTTTATCTGGAGTCAAAGTGTAAAAAACAGGATTTTCATTAAAGATACTGTGCATTCCTGTTTCACGCATAGTGTATTTATACTTTCTTCTGGATGTAAGATGTTAATATATAATATAACATAAGCAGGTCAATTTAGCTCAAAGGGAATCATTTATGATTTTATGGGGAATTTGAACAGACTCACTGTTTCACGGCTGAGCACTGATTCGGCAGCGATTCACTGAAGGAGCCGCATAACATCAACTCTGCACTGGATATTAAAATCCAAAATATAGTGATGACACTATTGAATAGCACAGTAACAAGATCGGCAGTTTAAGACATTAACTTGTGAGCACAAAACACAAGATACTTCTCTTTTCAATATAAATAAGGCTTTATTGGATAAATCTAAGACATGTAAACTAATCTAACACATGAACACACGCATTCACACGTTGCAGAAAGAAAGTATGGAAAATATGAGTTTAAGAGAATGAAAATGTGATATCCCAAGTTTACAGTAATATGAGTTATTGCATCGACCTGAACAACCTTCAGTCACTTAACCCTCGCATTGAGTTTCTCAGAGAGGCTAAAATTTGTATTAAACAGGCTTTTCTGTAGCTCAAATGGTAGAGCATGGAGCTAGCAACGCCAAGATCATGGGTTCGATTCCCAGGGAAAGCAAGAGCTGATAAAATGTAAAACTGTAACTTGAATGCAATGTAAGTCGCTTTGGATAAAAGCGTCTGCTAAATGTAAAATGTAAATCCAACTGCACCGACTCAGCAAAAGTCTGGAGGTTACTTGCTTGCTTTGCCTCGGGGATTCCCTTTTGTAGTCCTCACAGTGGGGGGTTCCCGAATCCCGAGGTTGAAGTGACGTCTTGGGCATTGGCTGAAGATGCGGAGTTGGTCTGGTTGAAGTTTGAAGCGAGTGCAGTCGGACTAAACTTTGCAGCAAACTTACTTTAGAACACGAAACTCCACGGAAAGAAAGAAACTAAAGTAAAAAAGAATAAAAGGATGAAACGAGACTAGGTGGTTTTTCTTCTCATTGTGGTGGCAGCTGGCACGTAGGCCAGAGCACGCTCAGAGAGCAGCGTTAAAACGAGGTGGCAAAAGAGAAGAGCAGAAGATGGTGTCCTGGGTTTTTAAACTCTGCTTTTTGACACCTCCCAATGGTTGTCTTGACCAATTAGAAATTATCTTAGCTGGGGATGTTGCTTTGTTTCTCCACCCAATCAATAAATCATGTCGTGGTCAGTCACATTGTCCAAATTTTACACACTCTTGCAAAGTATATTTTGGATGTGATTTCTATAACCAGAACATGATACATTTGACAGAATCAATTGGAAGAAACGTTTCAAGCTAGAATTGTCAAACTCATACATACCAAACACGAATAACCCTTAGAGATATTCAATAGTTATTAAAAAAAGACATACATAATGTGCTTAAAACATTTTAGTTTAGTTTAGAGCTTTATTAATCCCCTTGGTGCAATTAATTTAGACTTTCGTAGTGCTTCACATAACACTTAACACACAGATACAAATACTCAAGAATACACCAAGTACATAAAAGAAAAAAAAAATCAACTAAATTTATTACATAAACGTATTGCTTCAGGCACAAAAGTAAATTTGTACCGATTTGTGGAACATCTAATTGACCTTAAACGTCTCCCAAGGGGCATCCACTTAAAATAATCATTCAAAGGGTGTGCGCAGTCTCCTATAATTTTAAGTGCCATCCTCATCACTTGCTGTTCATAATAAAATGTAAGACTTTGCAAAGGAACACCTAAAATTTTTGAACACATAGAAAAAAAATCGTTTGCAAAGTATTGTTAATTTGTAGACAATAAGGAAAACCAACAAATAAAGGAAAAGGACAGGACACTTTCAACAAATGAATTATAGAAAGTCCTGAGAATGACTCTCTGTACATTGAAAGAATTCAGTTTCCTCAACACATACAATCTTTGATTGGACTTTTTAATGATTGCATCTGTGTTTTGATCAAACTTCAGCCTATTATCAATAATCGTTCCTAAATACTTGTATTCTTCCACTACATGAACCTGTGTCATTAATGGCCACCCTTTGAGGTGCAAGTGTTTTCTTACTAAAATTGATGATCATCTCTTTCGTTTTTGACACATTCAAATCTAATTTCATCCTATTTAGGGAGCATACCGATAAGATCGGTATCGCTCGACCGGCCATTTTCGTGGATCGGGATATACGCAAGCAGAAGACAGTATCCTGCATATTTTCCAAATACTATTTTGTCAATACTTGCATCATTTGTTATAAATGTTAAGCCCCACGTGAAAGACAAAGCCTTTGGAACCATAGAATCTTTAAGTTCATAAGCCCTTATCTGAAGCCTTTTGTTTCCTATCGTTAAAAAAATCATAATCTAAATAAACCAGTATTAAAATTAAATACTATAAGTTTTGCCAAATAAGGTTCAAAAAATGTAAACTCAGTAAAAGTCCCAAACAAAAGCTGCGAAAGGCTGCTTTTTCCATCGTTGCAGGCATTCAACAAAACGTTTGCATCGTCTACGGTTACTTCCAGCAGAAAGCAAATGAACGGTCTAAAGTGTCCAAACTGCTCACATAACTGTTTTATCTTTTTTAAAAACCTTAGACCAAGGAATAAGGCATGGCAAATCATTAACATTCTGGCATGTTTTAGGTAAGGTACACATCAATTGACTTTTCCAATCTGTGCTATACCCTAGATCTAGAGAAGATTGAAAAAGTAAGTGGAGAACGCCACTAAGCTGTTCAAGCCATATTCGGTCTACGGGATAGCCATAAGGGGCTTTATTAAGCGGTGTAGCCTTCAACTGTTTCAATATATCAGATGGATTCAATTTAAAATTATTAAAATAACTAGTATTATCTTTAAAAGAGGCCATCTTACAATATATCTAATGATAGCTAAGTGGTAGGGTAACTTTATTTTGGAAAGATGAAGTACATTTTTATGTTGCAATAAATAATGGAGGCAGGACTCCTCTATCATATGTTGCTGCCTTCATTACTGTGCTATATTTAAAAGAAATGTATTTTAATTTTGTAGTTTATATTTATAAATAAATACATTTACTTGTTTTCATTAATGTATTTTAGAACAATACAGAGAGCAATGTGTAACATTTTACCAGATTTAGTCCTTCACATATTCACTTTTATTTGTTCCCCACTAAATAACGTTATTTCACTAAATGTTTAGATTTTATAAAATTGTGCACTCATGATTTTTCTAGAATAACTTTTGCTGCTAAATTATCCACTAACCTAGTTTAAAATCTCCCTTATAGTATTTTTGTCATAGATTATGAATGGGCCTGTTTACACCTGGTCATTTCATGCGTTTTCTCTGATCTGATATCTATCTGATTTAAGCGTTTCCATTTACACTTGGCCACATAAATGGATATAAATCCGAGCTTCAATTCCCACACTATATTTCAATTTAACGAAGTTCACGTCAACGAAATCAAAAGCGCTGCATTTTATTAATTATCAGCTCATTTCAAGATCAAAGACCGCAATAGGAGCGCGCGCGGCATCAGCACTGGAAATATATGTTTGTCTTATACTTTTAATGAAGATGATTGTGTGTTGACCTTCTGCGTCTTTCTTTCAGTTTCATTCGCAGCAGTTTGAGCGTCTGCTTGTTGAAGAGATACTCCGATACTCGTCCGCAGTGACGCTTGTTGCATTAGTGCAGTCATATCTGACTAAAATGTCATATAGCCTATAACACGGTCTCACACATTTATTATTTTAATATTTTGGGAGGAGTAAAATTCACATATGTGGTTTCAACAACCAGATGCATTTACACTTGTCCAGTTTCGTCTGGAATGCGACCCAGACCTCCTCCTGAAATGTTTTGGGCGATCAGATTTATATTACAAAATGCATGAAGTGACCAGATGTAAACAGCCCCTATATATTTTCATGTTATTTTTCATTAAAATTAAATTGTCTATTAGCTTGTATTTAACACACAAAAGAGTGACACAGAAGTATAGAAACTCTACATTGATTTATAAAAAAAAAAACTGCTCTAGGATCGGATCGGAATCGGCCGATACTCAGAATTTTCTGGATCGGATCGGATCTGAAAAAATGGTATCGTTGCATCCCTAATCCTATTACACCATAAAATAAAATCATCCAAAACCGGACCATATTCCTGATCTGGATATGACAGCAAAGACAGAAGCACAGTATCGTCTGCATATTTTGCCAAATAACTATTTTTGTACAAACTCGGATTTTTGTACAAACTAAGATTCGATATGGATATGATTAATTGATATTAATCAAAACTTATAATTTCTAAGGTTTTAATGACTCGTCCAGCGAATCGTTAAATTCAGTTTATCTTTAACAATTTCGTTTATCTTATTCGTGGCCAACGATAAAACAAACCAAATAGTTTAAGACTTGAAAATCACATAGCACCAAACAAAAGATTTCTTAATAAATCAAAGTTTATTATGCTGTTCTACTCAAGGTACATGAAACTAAACTAAATAACACAAAACAACATACATACACACATACACGTTTTAGGCAATGAACGGTTGCAATTTGGAGACCGTTAAAATATAGCACTGTTTGCTATTTCCACATGATTTTACCCGTGCAGATCATCGAGCAGAGAACTCTATTATCTTTACTTTTAGAGATAAATACAACCACGATTCAACCAATTTATAGAGCTAGTTGTTTGTTACTTGCGTTAAGTTGAGATGACCGCTGATCTGTTGTTTCCTCCCATTTCGTTTCCTTTCCTGGTTTGAGGGAATCCAGCAGATTATTGGCTCGTTGCGTGACGTCACTCTGGGGATGCCCTTCGTGGTTGGTGGGCTGTTCTTCCTGGTGACGCGAGGAGTGGTACGCTTTGAAGTTGTTAAGAGTTCTTTGCGCAGCTGCAGGCTTTGAAGGGGTTCTTCAGAAATTTGACTAAGTGTTGGTTCAATGTTCAGTGCTCGGCCTAGATGTTAACGGCTGGGAGCGCTTTTGGAGCAACTCACTGAGACGAAGCCAAAGTGTGTCAAGCAGCGCGTGAGCAAGCAGAGCGAGCATTGTGAGCTGGGGGTCCGTTTTAGATGGCAGATTTCGGTCCCTCCCACTCGATGCTCTTCCAATGAAATGGTTCCTGTAGGGCGGAGCCCCGCCCTGCACGGCTTCTTTTTGTGCATACATTATCTGCCTATTTATTTTGTCACATGAAGAAAATATCCTGGCAGACTTCTATACGTGTTATAATCATACATTATGATGCTAAAGATTAATTTTCATTCACCAACTTATTGATTATGAAACCAGCTATTATTCAACATCAAACAACAGGGCCCGTATTCATGAAAAATCTTAGTGCTAAGAGTTGCTCCTAGTAACAAAATTCTAAGAAAATTCTTAGAAATGTGGGTGTTTCCTCTTAAATTTAAAGAAAAGATCCTAGTAAAGAAAAAAGTAATTCAGAAAGCATCTTAACCTTTAAAAGAGGTCTTAAGGTCCGAAATTGTTAGGAGTACGGACAAGGACTTTTAAGAGGCTTAAGAGTTTCTTTAGCAGTGGAGAAAATGGATGAAACATGAAGAGGGAGAAGAAATGTGTTGCACACAATGCATGACTGAGTTAATAAGACGCTACACATTAGATCGTGCAGGGATCATGTTTGTGACAGATCTTATTAAAGACATGTTAACATCCCTGACACTGCGCAGAAATGCCATAGCGCCAGAAATGGACGTAATCACTACATTAACATATTTGGCAACTGGAAAAATGCAACTATGCAGCAGCGATGATTTGGGTCTGTTACAGCACTTTCAGAACCTTATTGTGTCGCTGTTCATTTCCTATAAAATACGTTAAGTATGACAGCATGGTAAATAAAAAATAAAGAATATAATGTGTGTGTGTGTGTGTGTGTGTGTGTGTGTGTGTGTGTGTGTGTCGCGCGCGCGCGCGAGAGAGAGAGAGAGAGTACGGTAAAACAGGAAAAATTACGCTTGTAATTTCAAAGTGAAGGCTTATAATAAACCCTACTCGTAAAAGCGCTCTTACTTCCTTCTTGGACAACCAACCAATCACAGTCTTCAAAAGACTGTGTCATAGCTAGCAACGGGGTCAGCCCCGCCTCCTCACTAAGATAACAGTGTTTGTCTTTTCCTCGCTCAGAGTTGCTCTCAGATTGGTCCTGAATCACTTTTAAGCTAAGACTCCTAGCTAGAATTTTTTAAGCTAAATTAGGAGCTCTCTGAGAGGATTCTTAGAATCTTTATGAATACGGGCCCTGGTATTTGGCATACACAGTCCATATACTAATTCTATCTACTGCACGGTTAAGGCATAGATTAAACTATGCTAAATTCTGAATAATCGCACCACGCATATGAATTAAACACAGGGAAAAGTTATGTCACAGATTAAGAAAATATAATTGGTTACAATAACACATCAAGCTTAATTTCGTTTCATAAAATACAACCTGAATATATATGTATTGTCTGTATCTATATTGTGTATATATTGCTTCTAATAGCAGCAATGATTATCCTCTTTGCATAAAGTCCATGACATTTAGCGCGTTCTTTGTATGCACGCGAACGAGAGAGAGAGAGAGAGCGCACGCGCATTCCCTTGGAATGCGACAGAGCAACAAGAGGTGCCTGAGGTCATGAGAATGTTCCTTTGGACATGCATCTGCATTTTTCTAATATTTTAGACCTGAATGGCAGATTCAGGATTGGTCCATAATAACCCAGTTTTGTTGCCTAATGTTAGTTTTGATGTTTTAATACTTTAATCTTGGTTTTGCTCTCTGTTGCTTTGGGCCATTAAACTCAATTAACTTCTATTTGTCTTTTTTTCACTTTAGACCTGATGGCAATAAAAGAAGAGAATCAAGAACTGAAAGAAATAGAAGAAAAAGATCAATATGAGAGACGTGATGTCTTGGCTGTAGAAAAATCCATACCGACTGAAACAAACTCTGTTCAGAAGACCAAATCTCACAGTTACTTAACTTGCCATGAATGTGGAAAGTGTTTCACACTAAAAGTAAACCTTAACGAACACATGAAAATTCACACTAGAGAGAAGCCATTCACATGCCAACATTGTGGAAAGAGTTTCACACTAAAAGGAAGCCTTAATAAACATGTAACCATTCACACTGGAGGGAAGCTGTTCACTTGTGATCTGTGTGGAAAGACTTTCAGATATAAAGACACTCTTACTTACCACATGAGAGTTCACACTGGAGAGAAGCCGTTCACATGTGATCAGTGTGGAAGGAGTTTCTTTATAAAAGGAACCCTTAATCAACACATCAAAGTTCACACCGGAGAGAAGCCATTCACATGCCAACATTGTGGAAAGAGTTTCTTTACAAAAGGAACCCTTAATCAACACATCAGAATTCATTCCGGAGAGAAGCCGTTCCCATGTGATCAGTGTGGAAAGAGTTTTGTTACAAAAGGAACCCTTGATCAACACATAACCATTCATTCAGAGAAGCCATTCACATGTGATCAGTGTGGAAGGAGTTACAAATATGAAGAAAGCCTCAAGTCCCATATGAGAGTTCACACTGGAGAGAAGTCGTTCGCACGTGATCCGTCTGGAAATAGTTTAAAATACAATGAAACCCCTAATTCGCACATGAAGAGTGAACATTCAGAAGAGAACTGTTTTGTGTGTCATCAGTGTGGAGAGAGTTTCAGTTGTAAAGTAAGCCTCTACACTCATGTGAGACTTCATACTACAGAGAAGGCTTTCACCTGCGAACTGTGTGGGGATAGCTTCTCACGAAATGGAAATCTCAAGTCACACATGAGAATTCACACTCGAGAGAAGCATTTAGTGTGGAAAGCGTTTCAGATGTAACTCTTGATTTAAAAAAAAATAGTGATAAAGTGTTTATTAATTCACTTCTATAAAGTGACATAACTAGGGGTGTTTTTTTTTAAATGGCATCAGAAAATATGCATATCTGTGAAATACAGGTGACGTTCACACTAGGGCTGTGACGATAACCGCATCACTGCGGTAATGAGATGCCGACCGCGGTGTTAAGGTCATCACCGTCATCACTGCACTTTTTTTGCAAGGTATTTGCAGGAGGAAGAAGCTAGAGGTCTGCATTCCGCGGAACCCGACCAGATTTCTTGGGACGCGGGATTAAATTCCCGAATAAAACACGGTGGTTGGTAACTCTGGTGTAATTTGAACGGGAGTGGGCGGTCCTTTCAGAACAGCATATCTGCGCTTTACTCGCTCTTATCGCTCACGCGCTGCACGCACGGACCAGTGCTTTGTGTCATGTATTTTATTGCGGGGTCTGTGCGCTCAGCATGTGCATAACGGCCCTCAGACAGAGCAGGCAGGTTGTCGATGAGTGACAGAGCAGAATAAGGATGGCAAAGCGTGGATGCGCTGTCCTTGAAGGACGTTCATCTTGGACTGAAAAATGGTCCGTTTACTGCTAAGAAACCCACATCAGGCAAGTTTGCCTCGGGACATTCTTCTCAGGGATGTTAAATTGTTCAGTTATTTAATTTAGCAATGTCTACAAGCCAACGGTTTTGTTCATATTTTGCTTATAAGTAACTATTGCGTTACTTTTTTTTTTTAAATGTTCAAATGTCAAATAACTTGGATGCCCCAATATTAAATGTTAAATGAATGAAATGGACACTAAATTAGGGCTGCACGATATATTGCATGCGATATGCATGCGCATCTCGTCAGTAAAGCCGGTTCCTTGATTAGCGGTTAATCTCCATCACCTGTTTTCAAATGGAGCGGCATTTAATACACAGAGCCGTAAATCACTGACAAGCTACGCATATATCGCGTTCATATCAAAGGCGATATATCAGTCGATATATGCGTAGCTAGTCAGTGAATAGAATAAATTATTATTATAAAACATTGTACATTAATCTACACTATTTATCTCCTGACACTTAGCATCAGTTAGTCAAGCATTATAATATGATATTATGATAATTTAGCATTATATATGATGATATAACTTTAGTAATTAGAATAACCAAGTATGAATTCATATTTGTCATGTTGACTGAACTTAGGACTGGTGCTTAAGATATTGTTTGTCATTTAGTGTTTCTATAAAAAAAGGGGGAAAAATTGATAAGATAACAAAACTACTACGAATTCTACCACTAATAACAATATAAAACGCACTAAGGATTAATGAGCTGCTGGGTTCATGAATATTAATTACGTTGTATGGGTTCGTTCGTTATGAAAGACTCTCTCACTCTGTATCTTTCTTTGCACGCGCGGTGTGTGTGTGTGTGTGTGTGTGGGTTTATGTGGTTTATGAGGACACAAATTTGTATAATAACATGGGTATGACAGAGGTATTACAATATGAAGGTGGTTTATGAGGACACTGCCTATGTCCCCGTAATTCAAAAGGCTTAAAAAACATACTAAATGGTGTTTTTTTTGAAAATCTAAAAATGCACAAAGTCTCCTGTGAGGGCTAAGTTTAGGTGTAGGGTAGGTGTAGGGCAATAGCACACACAGTTTGTTCAGTATAAAAACCATTACGCCTATGGAGAGTCCCCATAAACCACAAAAACCAACATGTGTGTGTGTGTGTGTGTGTGTGTGTGTGTGTGAGAGAGACAAAGCTACGGCGAGCCGTGCGCTTCACACTAGAGTTTACGTTAAGTCAAATACAGCTACACTGCGCATCCGTTTAGATGAACTGAAAAATAATATTATAATAAATTATAGTAACGACGCATTTTATTGTCAGTAACGGTAACGGCGTTGTAACAGGGGAAACAGTAATTAGTTTGATTACTCGTTACTGAAAACAATAACGCCGTTAGTAACGCTGTTTATTTATAACGCCGTTATTCCCATCACTGGTTGTTTCTGCAGCTTGCTCAGGTTGTTATTCTTTTAATAATTTATTGTACAAAGAATGGGTTACAATCGATGAGAAAGACTGTTCCATAATTCCTATTAAACTCAAAGGACATCGAAAAAAAACAAAGCTATAGAAATAAATATTTTGTTATTATTGTTCATATAATTTGCTGTTTTAATAATAAAGACTACTTTATTATTATTAATTTCCACATTCATTTACAAGCTGCATATGTTCTTGATCAAAAGTCATTAGAGATTTCCGGCAGGAGGGGGGAAGGGGGGTGATTTGGGGGTTTGTGCGATTAACCGCCAAACTGCAATATGTGTTGATACTTCACCGCAGTAAGAAAAAATCCCATACCGTCACAGCCCTAGTTCACACTGAAGTTGAAGGTGGCTCAAATCTGATCGTCTACCTTCATAACCATTTGCATTTTTTAGGCTTTTTATTTTATGTCTTGTGCATATGAACTCATGTGGCTGCACCTGACCATATGCTTTGGTATAGCTCAGTTGTTCTCAAGGTTTTTTTTTTTTTTTGTCCCAAGGCACACATTTGTGATTATTAAATTCGTCTTTGAAACTTTGCAGGTTTTTGCATTCACACACAGCTTTATTACACCCTGAAACCTAATATCTGAAAAAGCATAAACTCTGTTGACTTCTGTCTTTCTGAGATGGAGGCTGAAATGTAAATGAAAGATTATAAATAACAGGATGTGAGTAAAGCTGAATAAAATAATGCAACTTAACATTTATTTGTCACGGTGCACACAGCAGGGAGGAACAAGGACACGCAGACGAGGACGTACACTCAGATGACAGGAACTAAATACACAGGGTAATACTGTATCATAATTACCAGCTGTAGAAGCAGCGCAAGTCTTTAATCTTTTCACAAGTGAGTTTAAAATATACCAGTGTGAGGTTTTTAGATGACCGTTATTTTAGACTGTATCCCTTATTGTTTCCATGGTGTCATGCTTGTCATGACCGCAGCCACAAAGCTGTGAATGAGTGATGCATCGCTTTTATTTATTTTTCCGCATTTTATTCAAAATATTTACAAATGTGTTAATTATATGATGAAATATCTGATATTCCACTCCTCAAATATGTGTAAACAATTGTATTTGGTAGTTTAAACACCTTTATAATGACCATGTTAGTTGATCTATGTCGGTGATGGGTGCTGCCATGTTAATTCATTCTGAATCTGAGCTTTGATGCTTTTAAAATGTAAATTAATCCTCTCCTCGTGAAAGACATTAATGTAAGTCTCCGGTGAACAGGGAGAAGAGCAGATTAAACTTTATTACCTACACAGTGTGTATATGATATCAATAAAACATGTCGTCAAATAATATTTATAGTTATTCCCACTTTCATAGACATTGGTGTGTATTTTAGAAACTATAAATGTATATTTTGCTAATGCTTATGTGTATTTAAATGTCTGAAACTTAAAATAAGCATTATATGGTGACAACCTCATACTTGTGGCTAAAAAGGGTTGAATGACGTGTTTCTGATGTTTCCACTGCTGCTTCTGTTCACATCCAAACCACAAAGCAGCATAAGAATAATGACTGATTCATGAATTTTGTTCTCATTTGTTTTACTTAAAGCGAACACAGGACTCGTCTTTGTCAATCAGACGATGAATTGGAGAGATGCTCAGAGATACTGCAGACAGAATCACATTGATCTGGTCAGTGTGAGGAACCAGAATGAGTGTCAACAGGTTCAGAAGATCATCAGTGATGATTATTTATCTGGATCACACGTCTGGATCGGTCTGTTCAGAGACTCATGGCAGTGGTCAGATCAGAGTGACTCATTTAGATACTGGAGGTCTGATCAACCTGATAATTATGGAGGTGTTGAAGGCTGTGCAGTGATTTAACCGAATGCTGTCCCTTGCACCAACAAATATCCTCTTGTGTGTCATGAAGGTGAGTAGATCCTCACAAAACACTCACACTCCATCCATCACCTGCAGATCTCCTAAAGTTCACGCTACATGTCTGACATGACAAATTCATCCTCAGTGTTTGTTCTGCATGTTGTTTCTGATCAATCTCTCTCTAGTTTCTGCTTGTGGTTTGTTTGGTTTCCAGATGAACTGATTCTGATCAGAGAGAATCTGACGTGGGCTGAAGCTCTGAGATACTGCAGACAGAATCATGTGGAGCAGCGTCGTGTGATGAACGTGGTTAAACGGGCGTCTACTGCAGCGGTGTGGTTGGGTTTACACAACTACTGCGTGATGAACATGTGGCTCTGGCTGAGTGGAGAGATCGTGTGCCATCAGAACTGGGCTCCAGGGAACGGAACGACACCAGAAAACTGCAACCTCGAGAAGAGAAAAGGAGAAGTTGAGCCTGGAGGAGATCAGCGCTGGATCAGCCTTCCTGAATCTCACAAACTCAACTTCATCTGCAGCAGAAATTAAGAGCTAATGTGTTTACTTACATACAAGCTTTTCATAGGCTGCTTCATTATTTTTCTGATTTACTTGTATGTTTGATTTGTTCTTTAGTAAGTTCTGAGTGAATCTGTTTATTGGGTTTTAAAAGTGGCCAGAAGTCAGTTTTATTATATAAGTGTCTTTTAAGAAACTCCTTGTATATTCGGTGTGGTTATGACTCTGTATGTTTCGCTATAATCATCTTTTGAACACAAACATAAAAACAGAAGCTCAAATAAACTCATCTACAGCCAGGATTGTAGGGCTGTAGTCAAGTCCACCTTTGTCGAGTCCAAGACAAGTCCAAGACCAGGACTATCGAGTCCGAGTCAAGACCGAGTCCAAAGAGGTTCGAGTCCAAGTCAAGTCCAAGTCCAAATGATACAGTCAAAACAGAGAAAGAAAGAAAGAATCTTCTTCAAAACCACATACTAAACTATAATTTATGTGATACAAGATACAGCATATCTTCTATTCTAAGATAATCATTCTGCATTATTATTTGTAATGATCTAAAAGCATGTGCAGCAACACTGTAGGATCAAATAAGGCTATTTTATTTACTTTAGGTTTAGAAATTTCACTAACGTCACATAAGCTGAAGTGCAACTTCACATTTTCAGCATTTTTATTATAGTATAACAATAACATGCTGTGCTGCCAATGGAAAATATTACAAATAACAAGCAACATAAGTGTAAAAAAATCGACATGTTCCCATTCTTGAACTTGTTACTTGTTCTAAAGCAGGGTGTTCAAACTCAGTCCTAGAAGACCAGTGTCTTGCAGTATTTAACTCCAACTTGCCTCAAAACACCTGCCTGAAAGTTTCTAGTATGCTTAGATTAGCTGTTTCAGGTGTGTTTGATAAGGGTTGGAGCTGAACTCAGCAGGACACCAGCCCTCCAGGACCAAGATTCAAGACCCCTGTCCAAAAGAAACCAAAGTACAATATAACCCTCCCAAGCAAGGCTGTATAGCATATAAACACCTTCAGGTCTGTGTGTCTGTGTGTGGTCGCGCATGCATTTGTTTGCTCTTTGCCTTAGGCCATATAATATAGGTGCTATATAATATATACATCCCCCGGGATGGGGGATATAGACAGTGCTACAGGTGTTCATTTAGTTCAGTTATAGAGAACAGACAATTAAAGATTGAAAAATTAAAGAAATTAAAAATTGGAAGTTTTTTTTATTTGTTTCTATTCCTGGGAGATTGGCAAAAAAAAAAAAAACTTGATTGTCTCAGAACATTTGACCAATTCTCGATTTTGTACGATTTTAACTAGTCAACTTGAAAATATAACTACAACATGATTCAAGCTACTTTTTCTTTATTAACCCTCTAGTTAAAGAAAACTCTATTTTAAGTGCACCACACATGAAGTTGTCATCATGATTTAAATGTTAAACAAATCGCTAAATATCTTTGCAGAAAAGACGCATGAACTACAACTACATCTTGTACAAACTTTTGATATGCATGTTATATGCTCAGAAATAATACAAGAAAAATACTTATTTTTTTCAAGTAATTCAAATTCAAAATGACTGAAGGTATAACACCTAGAGTGCTATTATTAACTATAAAGGCTCTGTAAAACAGAGAACAGCCGTTTTCAGCCTGTCACCCTGATGCAAACATGAAATATCAGACATACAGTAGTAGTTCTTCACAGGTTTCCGACATTGTATCTGTGGCCAAAAAAAATATATATATTTATGCCTCCGCGCAGCGCGCATATTCGGAGCCAGGCATATGACACAGGCACGCAGCTGTGCATTTACCAGACGACCAATGGCAATGCCCGTTCTAGATGGAACTAAACCAATTACATTACCCATTTTCCAAACAAGCGAGCCAGATTAATGGTTTTGTTTTGAAAGAGAAAAAAAAAGCATGTATAGCTGGACTCGGTCGAGACCAACTAGAACATTTGGCGAGTCCAATGACCAAGTCCGAGACAAGTCCGAGTCCAAATACCAACGAGTCCAAGACAAGTCCGAGACGATAGAAAAACGGCTCGAGACCGAACTCGAGTACTACAGCCCTACAGGATTGTCTCCTGTCTTCCTGATTTCCCCTCAACATCCCTGTGAACTGTAACATTTATGTAACAAATATGTAAAATTTAAATGGGTCATTAACTGGCTTTTTTTTCTCTCTTTTTTTGTACTGTTCTCTGAGGTCCCCTTATAATGTTATCAAGATTCACATAAAAAAACATAATAATTTAGAAGTAATAGGCTATTTTCTGTCCTGTTTTTAACCCTCTCATCAGAATGCTCTGTTTGAATAGGTGTGGAGGATTGGAAGTAAACACCCACTGCTATGACTGACTAACAGTTGTGTATGTTTGACAGCTTACATTCCTCATAGATGGATGCTGCACAGGGTTTCTACAGATATGAACAAGTGAAATTTAAGACCTTTTTAATACCACCTTATATGAAATTTAAGACCTAAACCTGTAATGGAAATACACATTATATTACATACACATATATGTAATATTTAATGTGTTTAATGTAAAAAAAATTAATCGCTGTCATAAATGATTTTTTTCAGAAAAAATCATTTTTTCAGCAGCAGACAATATTCCACACAAAACTACCACATCACCGAGATTTCTGGTGGTGTAAACAATTATTCTGAAGCAATATTTTCATCAGTGTCCTGTCAGCTTTTACATACTTAAATCTGCATATTTTTATGTACCTTTATAAAGGCTTTTTTTTTCAATTTATCAGTAAATTGTAATAATGTTAGCAGTCAGATTAAATAATTTACACTGCAAAATTACAACTGCAATAAATAATCTTATGAGATTAATGTTTTAAATACATCTATGAATATACAAATAAGAAATGTTGGGGGGAAAATGCATACTTTTCAACATACTAAACCACCAGTAGGTGGCAGTAAATCACTTAATGAGTGAGTCATTGAGTCAATAGATTTGTTGAAAACACTGAATCATTCAGTAACGAAACACTGCCGAGTGTTGCTTGGAGAATGTACTTATGCTGTGATCCTTGTTTGGAATTATTTTCGTTGGTTAAACAGAACAAAACAGTAAATAATGTGTCTAAAATGTAAATAGCTTAACTACTTGACTAACTAACTTTAATTGTTTATTGAACTAAAATCAATGTAACATTTGTAATCGTGAGAATATTCAGCAAAATAGCTCCCTTGGTATGTTACTGAACTATATCATGTTATTGCCTAAATAAACGTCATATTTAGAATTTTTACCTCAGTGTGTTTCTTCAGAGTTTCTTTAGGTGTGCTGTTATGCTTATTTGCTTTGAAATCTCTCACAAAGAGACAGGCAGCGTGACTGATACCAAAAATACCATTCCATTATTATTATTATTGAGAGCAGTAACTACCGCGGGGGGTGGGAGGGCTCTTCGGTCTGTCCAATGATTGTAAACAGTCATTAGGTCCATCAGACTGAAGATATTTTAACAGTAATGTGACCAAAAATATTTAAGACCCATCAAATCTGAATTTAAGACATTTTAAGACTTAAGTCCTTTTATTAGGAAAACGTTAAGACATTTTAAGACTTTTTTAAGGACTCGCGGACACCCTGGCTGCAGTAATTTAGGTTAAAACTGTATAAATAACTCAGTACATATCAATCTGTTTAAAAGACAAAGCAATAGTGACCACTTTTAATAAAAACAGTTACTTACACTTGTGTTGCGACATTACTGTAGCATTCCAATATGCAAATATTTTCATAACAACATGAGCTGCTTAAAATGAAGAAAGTTATCCACATAACTGATATTCAAAATAGTAAGCAAGAGCTGCTTTGTTTACGTTTCGTATGTCTACGTATATCCTTGTTTAGGTTTCTCCTTTTGAATGACAAAAATACACTATTAATAGCTGCTGATATAGACAACTAATTCCTCTCATGCAGGCACACGTGTTAGTTTGCCGTTGGCTGTAGTCTGTCAGGGTTTTTCCTGGGTCAAAAATGGTCTTCGATGGTGGGTCATCCACACACACACACACACACACACACACACACACATACCAGTGTACCCAACTCATGTGATCTGCAAACCCAATACTGACAATAAATTTAAAATAAACCCAAGGAAACCTTTTCCTTTTTATTCATGAAATAAAAAGCAATCATTGTCAGGAAAGATATTAAAACAAAGTGCTTACAACTATTTTACATGTTCAAGTTCTGTTTATTTTTAGAGCACATTTAATAACGGCCACAGGCCGACCAAAGCGCTGTACAATAATTCAAATACAGGTACACAAAAAGATCAACAACCAATTTGGGACAATAAAAACAGAATAAAACTACATGTTAAAAGCCGAAAAAAAGACAGTTTTGAGAGAGGATTTAAACTCAGATAAAGTAGAAACCATTCTAATCGGCAGCCATATCACCCTGCAGCCCAAGACTGGTTGCCCACTGAAGCTAAGCAGGGTTGAGCCTGGTCAGTACCTGGATGGGAGTCCTCCTGGGAAAACTAGGTTGCTGCTGGAAGCAAGTACACCCGCTTGCAGATTGAGGCGGGGCTGCACATGTCGCCCCGCCCACAATGCTTCTCATTGGTTAGTGGCAAAGTAATGCTGCGGTAAACAGGATATGCAGTTGAAACAATACATGGTATTAATACTTAATTATATAAAACACAACTGTGAACCCGTTAATTACTTATACCTGGTAAAAAAAATATTTGTTAATTTTGGAAAACGTTTCATTATGTACATTTCCAAGCAAGAATCCAATTACTGCTTTTGACTCACATTGCAATCGCAATGTCAACGAATATAGTTTATTTACAACTTAAGTTTTAAGTTATTTCTGTTCATGTGTTTTGGTCATTTACCACTTATAAGTTATTTATGGTCGTTTTTTATTTTAATTTCAGTATATGCTTTACTGTTACATGTATTATTAACATTTAAATACAAGTTAAATATTCTCAGCAAGTGTCATGTCTTAAGATGTTATTAAAATGAATGGTAACACTTTACAATAAGGTTCATTAAACATTAATGTATTAACTAACATGAGCTAACCATGAGCAATACAATTGTTATTGTATTTACTAATCTTAGTTTACATTAGTTATTGAAAATACAGTTGTTTGTTTGTTCATGTTAGTTAAGAGAGCATTAACTAATGTTAGCAAGATTAATAATGTATTAGTAAATGTTGAGATTAACATTAACAAAGATTAATAAATGCTGTATAAGTGCAGTTCATGTTAACTAATGAACCATATTGTTACCAGATTAATAATTTTTGGATTTACTTGATAATGAAAAGCTTATGGTAAAAATACCAGCATTGTTTGTATATGAATAACATGCCAAGATAATTATTTCCTTGTTATTTATTTATGAAACAGTTTAATTCTGATAAAGAAAGGTGAAATTTGTACATCTGTATATAACACATCTTTTTGTACATATAAATCTCTGGTTAAACATTAACATCCTTTCTTCAGAATCAGAATCAGAACATTTACACACTTTCTTCAGAATCAGAATCAGAAAGAGCTTTTATTGCCGAGTATGCTGGTGCATATAAGGAATTTGTTTTAGTGTCATAAGCTTCCAGTTCACAGAGACAACAACGACACACAGACAATAAAAATAAGATGAGAATAAAAAAATACACATACAAATATAAAAAAAAATAATAAAAAAAATTGAAACATAAATGATTGTATATACAGCTGTGCAATAGATGATAGAATGGGATAGAATAAAAGGATATACAGGGATGTACAAGGATGGAGGTGGTAGCAAATAAATATAAGGTCATTGCACATTGTTATTGCATAATGGGGGGGGGGGCATTTAACTGTTCATAAGTTGGATTGCCTGGGGAAGAAATTGTTTCCCCCCCAATACAATGGAAGTCAATGGGACCACCAACTGTTTGGTTACCAGTCATTGTCTTCATCTTTTGTGTGAACTCCAAACACAAGACTGAGGCAGCGGCTGCTGGACCGAGGAGGAAGACTGCAGGCTACGGCTGCTGGACCGAGGAGGAAGACTGAGGCTACGGCTGCTGGACCGAGGAGGACTGAGGCAGTGTCTTGGACCGAGGAGGACTGAGACAGCGTCTGCTGGACCGAGGAGGAAGACTGAGGCAGCATCTGCTGGACAGAGGAGGAAGACTGAGGCTACGGCTGCTGGACAGAGGAGGAAGACTGCGGCTACGGCTGCTGGACCGAGGAGGACTGAGGCAGTGTCTTGGACCGAGGAGGACTGAGACAGCGTCTGCTGGACCGAGGAGGAAGACTGAGGCAGCATCTGCTGGACAGAGGAGGAAGACTGAGGCTACGGCTGCTGGACCGAGGAGGAAGACTGCGGCTACGGCTGCTGGACCGAGGAGGAAGACTGAGGCGGCATCTGCTGGACAGAGGAGGAAGACTGCGGCTACGGCTGCTGGACCAAGGAGGACTGAGGCAGTGTCTTGGACCGAGGAGGACTGAGAAAGCGTCTGCTGGACCGAAGAGGGAAGACTGAGGCAGTGTCTTGCTGGACCGAGGAGGACTGAGACAGCGTCTGCTGGACCGAGGAGGACTGAGACAGCGTCTGCTGGACCGAGGAGGAAGACTGAGGCTACGGCTGCTGGACCGAGGAGGAAGACTGCGGCTACGGCTGCTGGACCGAGGAGGAAGACTGAGGCGGCATCTGCTGGACAGAGGAGGAAGACTGAGGCTACGGCTGCTGGACAGAGGAGGAAGACTGCGGCTACAGCTGCTGGACCGAGGAGGACTGAGGCAGTGTCTTGGACCGAGGAGGACTGAGACAGCATCTGCTGGACCGAGGAGGAAGACTGAGGCAGCATCTGCTGGACAGAGGAGGAAGACTGAGGCTACGGCTGCTGGACCGAGAAGGAAGACTGCGGCTACGGCTGCTGGACCGAGGAGGAAGACTGAGGCGGCATCTGCTGGACAGAGGAAGACTGAGGCAGTGTCTTGGACCGAGGAGGACTGAGACAGCGTCTGCTGGACCGAGGAGGAAGACTGCGGCTACGGCTGCTGGACCGAGGAGGAAGACTGAGGCGGCATCTGCTGGACAGAGGAGGAAGACTGCGGCTACGGCTGCTGGACCGAGGAGGAAGACTGCGGCTACGGCTGCTGGACCGAGGAGGAAGACTGAGGCGGCATCTGCTGGACAGAGGAGGAGAGACTGCGGGCTACAGCTGCTGGACCGAGGAGGACTGAGGCAGTGTCTTGGACCGAGGAGGACTGAGACAGCGTCTGCTGGACCGAGGAGGACTGAGGCAGCGGCTGCTGGACCGAGGAGGAAGACTGAGGCAGTGTCTTGCTGGACCGAGGAGAGACTGAGACAGCGTCTGCTGGACCGAGGAGAGACTGAGACAGCGTCTGCTGGACCGAGGAGGAAGACTGACTTTGTTGACAAATTGCCTAAATTTAACCTTCACTTTTCATCAGCACCGATCCATGTGCAAGCAGCATTTTTTTGTGATTTGAGCAGACAAAGACCCATGGTCAAATGTGACAGGAGATGCAGAAAATGAAGTTTACCTGAGCATTAAGAATTAGAAACATTCTACTGACAAATTCACAAGAAATTAAATCAGAAGCATGCACAGTGCATTGCAGGCTGGTTCGGCACCATATTAAACTTTAGACTAAAGTGACATAAGCAAAAGACAGTTAAACACACCATGATGTTCAATTTGCAAGTTGAGCTTTATTGTCATTCCGCTACATGTGAGGGACATACAGTGGAGACGAAATGTCGTGCCTCACAGGACTGCACGGTGCTACGATAAATAGCAGACATACAACAATGAAGTAAAACACTATAAACCTATGACACAGACTAACCTACTGACAGATTTGTGACTAAGTGATACTATATATAAATGTTTACCCTAAGTACAACTAAAGATAAAAGATCAGAAAATACAAACTAATTACAAATGTTGCACATGCCCACTGAAAGTGATTTTTGATGTGATAATACATCAAGTTGTGGCATACTGGTGTAATTGCAGAATGGGCACTCACTAGTGCAGTTATTTTAAATACTGTTCACATTTCCCCTTGCTTAACACAGTTTTGTGCATTTTTGCAAGGGGAAATGGCTCTTAAAAGAGCCTTTGGATTATAAAGTGAAGAACAACAAAAAAAGAGCTCGTTTTTTTTTTTACTCATGCGGGGGTGTCCAAAGTCGGTCGGTCCTGGAGGGCCACTGTCCTGCAGAATCTAGCTCTAACATTGTAAACTCAACACACCTGCCTAGAAGTTTCTAGTATGCCTATATAAGATCTTGATTGGCTGGTTCAGGTGTGTTTAATTGGGGATGGAGCTGAACTCTGCAGGACAGTGGCCCTCCAGGAGCAGGATTGGGCACCTGCTCTAGTGCATATACAGGTGCATCTCAATGAATTAGAATGTCGTGAAAAAGTTCATTTTTTCTTGCAAGTTATTTCAAAAAGTGATACTTTCATATATTTTAGATTCATTGCATGTAAAGTAAAACATTTCAAAAGTTTTTTTGTTTTAATTTTGATGATTAGAGCTTACAGCTCATGAAAGTCAAAAATCAGTATCTCAAAATATTAGAATATTTACATTTTGAGTTTCAATTAATGACCATCCCTACAGTATAAATTCTGGGTATCTCTTGTTCTTTGAAACCACAATAATGGAGAAGACTGCTGAGTTGGCAATGATCCAGAAGATGAACATTGACACCCTCCACAAAGAGGGTAAGTCACAGAGGGTCATTACTGAAAGGTGTGGCTGTTTACAGAGTGCTGTATCAAAGCATATTGAATGAAAAGTTGACTGGAAGGAAGAATTTGGGTAGAAAAAGGTGCACAAGCAACAGGGATGACTGGAAGCTTGAGAATACAGTCAAGCAAAGCTGATTCAAACACTTGGGAGAGCTTCACAAGGAGTGGACTGAAGCTGGAGTCAGTGCATCAAGAGTTACCACGCTCAGACGTCTTCAGGAAAAGGGCTACCAAGCCACTTCTGAACCAGAGACAACATCAGAAGCGTCTTACCTGGGCTGTGGAGAAAAAGAACTCAGTGGTCCAAAGTCCTCTTTTCAGATGAAAGTAAATTTTGCATTTCATTTGGAAATCAAGGTCCCAGAGTCTGGAGGAAGAGTGGAGAGGCACAGAATGCATGTTGCTTGAAGTCCAGTGTGAAGTTTCCACAGTCAGTGATGATTTGGGCTGCCATGTCATCTGCTGGTGTTGGTCCACTGTGTTTTCTGAAGTCCACAGTCAACGCAGCCATCTACCAGGAAATTTTAGAGCACTTCATGCTTCCTTCTGCTGACAAGCTTTATGGAGATGCTGATTTCATTTTCCAGCAGGACTTGGCACCTGCCCACACTGCCAAAGGTACCAAAAGCTGGTTCAATGACCATGGTGTTACTGTGCTTGATTGGCCAGCAAACTCGCCTGACCTGAACCCCATAGAGAATCTATGAGGAAGATGAGAGACACCAGACCCAACAATGCAGATGAGCTGAAGGCCACTGTCAAAGAAACCTGGGCTTCCATACCACCTCAGCAGTGCCACAAACTGATCACCTCCATGCCACGCCGAATTGAGGCAGTAATTAAAGCAAAAGGAGCCCCTACCAAGTATTGAGTACATATACAGTAAATGAACATACTTTCCAGAAGGCCAACAATTCACTAAAAATGTTTTTTTTTTTATTGGTCTTATGAAGTATTCTAATTTGTTGAGATATAATTGGTGGGTTTTTGTTAAATGTGAGCCTAAATCATCACAATTAAAAGAACCAAAGACTTAAACTACAGTCTGTGTGCATTGAATTTATTTAATACACGAGTTTCACAATTTGAGTTGAATTACTGAAATAAAAGAACTTTTCCACGACATTCTAATTTATTGAGATGCACCTGTATATATGTGTGTGTGTGTGTGTGTGTGTGACCCTGGAGCACAAAACCAGTCATAAGTCGCTGGGGTATATTTGTAACAATAGCCAAAAATCCATTGTATGGGTCAAAATTATTTATGCCAAAAATCATTAGGATATTAAATAAAAATCCTACCATAAATATATTAAAACTTAGTTTTTGATTAGTAATATGCATTGCTAAGAACTTAATTTGGACAACTTTAAAGGCAATTTTCTCAGTATTTAGATTTTTTTTTTGCACCCTCAGATTTCAGATTTTCAAATAGTTGTACCTCGGCCAAATATTGTCCTATCATAACAAACCATACATCAATGGAAAGCTTTTAGATTTTCAGATAATGAATAAATCTCAATTTTAAAAAAAATACACTTATGACTGCTTTTTTGGTCCAGGGTTACACACACACACACATATATATATATATATAAAATCATTTATTGGGTACGGTCCCGAAATCCTAACCCATAAATTTCAGCTTACAAAAATGATTTCAATATCATTTTCATATTTTTTCCATTGTTGTTTTTAAAATAATCTTAGAATTTTTTAAATAATTGTTCAAAAAATATTTATTTTATATTTTCTTTGTAACTTATGAAACTTTATGTAACAAAATGTGCCCCACATTTTTCATGTCACTACTGAAATTTAGTCCATTTTCTGAGTCTGATTTTAACTAAACCCATACATTTATGATCAGGAAATATTCCTCTCTCAAAGCTACAAGGTGCGAGTAGATAGGTCTTATCGTTCGGAGGTAAATGTGTTCAAAAGTCAAACAAATCTTGAGTGTAACTTTAAGGAAAGTCACTACCGAACACCATTTTTCTGCAATTAAGCACACTTTTTTGGGAGTTATTCCATAACATTTAATTTTTATGTGTGTACCACTGTTCAGAACTGTGCTAGCTAACCATGTGCTGATTAGCATCTTTGAGCTAGGTTCAACAGTATCTAAAATTGTCACTACGGAAACATTTGGTGGAGTTTCACTACCAAAAAAGTCACGACCGAAACATGTCATCATTGTTTTTATAGTGACAAAAGGGAAAACATAATCCTCAAATTTGGGGAAAATAAACACAATATTAGTACAATTATGCAAATGTTTATTTATTTATTATTTTAGTATGTTTTAGTAGTGATTTAGTTCATGAGTTCATGAGTTAAGAATCTGTAATGTGATGTGGTCGCTACCAAAGCATTTCTGCCACTATCAAAAATGTGCAGTCACTACCGGAACATGGGATGTTTTGTCAAAAATAAAGTATACTGAATTATCAACTGAGATGTTTTGATAGTTTTTGGTTCAATGTATATTCAAACTAATGAATCCTTACCTTTGAAATCAGTATGATCAACTTTTCGCATTTTAAAAAGAAAAATTATATTCAAAATACAACAAATCTCATAAATTACATTTGAAATATTATTAAAATTTAATTGTTATTGATTTACCTCTGAATTTTTTTTTATAAAATAGCAAAAATATATATTTACAATGTAGATGTAAGCAAAATCTTAATAGGTCAATATAACCCTTCTAATTAAATTATTATTACTGTTTCGGTAGTGACAAATTTGGGGAGAGGTCAAATATTCCAAAACCTTCTGAAAATACATTATGAGAATTAACTGCACAATTACTGGAAATGTGTACCTTGGATATTATACAATATGCATACATACACATTTTTTTTAAAAGACATTTTTTTTCAAGATGTTTCCAACTCTGGCTTTGGACCAGTTCTGAAGAATGGCCCATAAATAATTTATTTTAGTCCAGACCTCCGCTGGGAAGAGACCGGACCTCCTGGAACTTTAATTGAATACCCCTGACTTGTGTCATAAAGAAAGACTTTATTTGTATGGTTTTGTAATATCTGTCACATATTTCCTTATGTGCCATGGTAGATCAGGTAGATCTCTTATCATAGCATTGCATTACAGATCAACTGTTTTGTACAATGTAATGGATTAAAACCCAAGTAACAGGCTGGATGTACATTAACCTTACAAAGCATATCATAGAAGATCATATATTTGGTCTAGAGCTTCCTAATTAGGATGAGTTCAATTCATGAGGATTTTTAATGAGATTTTTTAGCAAGCCATTAAATCACTCAAGACTTGACTCTGACTCCAGCGATAAAGACTTGTGATCATCGCTTTGTGGTTACTCCACTGAATGGATCTTCATGTGTATCTTCAGGTGACTTTTAAAAGCGCAACTCTTTCCGCACTGATCACACGGCTTCTCTCTGCTGTGGATCTTCTCATGTGCTTTCAGAGATCCTAACTGAGTAAATCTCTTGTCACAGTGTGAACACTTGTGAGGTTTTTCTCCAGTGTGAACTCTCTGGTGCAGTTTTAAACAGTTCACTAAAAGTCTTGTCACACTCAAAGCACATGTACTCTCTCACATCAGTGTGAGTTTTCTGATGTACATGTAAACTCTGCAGCCATGAAAAACTCTTTCCACATTCAGAGCAGGAATGTGGCTTCTCCTTCGTATGAACGGCCATGTGTCCTTTAAGATGTGCTGATTGCGTGAAACTCTTCCTGCACTGATCACACGTGAATGGCTTCTCTCCAGTGTGGATTTTCATGTGAAACTCAAGACTTTGTTTGTTTGTGAAACTCTTCCCGCACTGATCACATGTAAATGGATTTTCTCCAGTGTGGATTTTCATGTGAATTTTAAGGTTTCCTTTTTCTTTGAATTGATTTCCGCACTGATCACATGTGAACGGCTTCTCTCCGGTGTGAACTCTCATGTGACACTCAAGACTATGTTTGTTTGTGAAACTCTTCCTGCACTGATCACACATGAACAGCTTCTCTCTGGTGTGGATCCTCATGTGATCATTAAGATGATGTTTGTATGTGAAACTCTTCCCACACTGTTCACACGTGTGTGGCTTTTCTCCGGTATGAACTCTCATGTGCCACTGAAGACTATTTTTGAATGTGAAACTCTTCCCGCACTGATCACATGAAAACGGTTTTTCTCCAGTGTGGATTTTCATGTGAATTTTAAGGTTTCCTTTTTCTGTGAATTGATTTCCGCACTGATCACACTTGAACGGCTTCTCTCATGTGATGTTCAAGACTATGTTTGTATGGGAAACTCTTTCTACACTGAGTGCAGGTGATAGATTTCTTGGCTTTTCTTTTCTTTAAAAATGTATTTCCATTTGAGCATCTCAAAGGTTTTTCTCCAGGCTTGTCATGATGTTTCTCCTCCACTTCACTCAGTTCTTCACTTTCCTTGCTCTCTCCCATCAGCTCTGAAAAAAAAAAAAAGATTAAAAAATCACTTTAAATAAACCAATATTTAAAGAGCGAAATATGAAAGTGATTATTGAAGTAATAGCAGAAACAAGACAGCTGCTGTAAAACATTATAATAATTCTGGTGTGTTTTTATGAATTAATTGCATGAATGAGGTAGATTGATATTTCAGTTGTTGCTTTTAAAACATTTTATGCACAAATTAATTTTTGTTATAGTGTGTAATATCAATCATCTAATGTTTAGTTAAAGGGACCAAACAGATCTCGCCCCCATTTACTTCCATAGTAGGAAAAATAATATGAAAAATAAATACTATGGTAGTCAATGGGGGGCGATATCTGTTTGGTTCCTGACTTTAAGTTATTCCTTCAACCCTGTCAGACAGTATGGAAAGTCCATTTAATTGATACAATTTGCTGTTTATTGCTTAATTTTTTTTTAACAAAAACACAACGTTGTATCCAACATACTGAATATCTGTTGAAAACTCTATCCATTTCATAATTTAACTCTTTATCTAAATGTGACGAAGTGCTTGAATCTTTCTAACACAAATGTTCTTCAGCATCATGAATGAAGAGTAAACACCAACCTGTTTGTTGTTCAGTATCTTCAGTGTGTTTGATTCTGCAGGACTCTGGATCTCTTATCTTCTTCTCTCTGTCCTCTTTAATAAACTCAGTCTTTGATCAGATTTCAGCTCTTCCTGATGCTCTGATCCTCGTATTCACTTCTGAACTGATGGGAATCTTCCAGCATTTATTGCTGAACTGCAGTGGGAGGAGCTTCACTGATGATGAGTTCCAGTGTGGGAGGAGCTTCACTGATAATGAGTTCCAGTGTGGGAGGAGCTTCACTGATAATGACTTCCAGTGTGGGAGGAGCTTCACTGATGATGAGTTCCAGTGTGGGAGGAGCTTCACTGATAATGACTTCCAGTGTGGGAGGAGCTTCACTGATAATGACTTCCAGTGTGGGAGGAGCTTTACTGATAATGACTTCCAGTGTGGGAGGAGCTTCACTGATGATGAGTTCCAGTGTGGGAGGAGCTTCACTGATAATGACTTCCAGTGTGGAAATCAAAAATATATCAGTTACTGAGTTTTTTTTTTTATAGGGTCAAAGACCAGATGTGAACTTTTAGTGTCTGCAACAAATTACATTGACCAAAGTGATATATATTCATAGAAAACCCATTAAGTGCAAATGTGTGTATAGTTAGTTATTCTTTAGTCATTAGTTATATTAGTTAGTTAAAGTTATTCTGACCTGTACTTAATAAAATGCTGTATATAAAAGAATACCATACTTAATTTTATTAGGCTACTTTTACTGATTATAAAGTTGTTCTTTCCAACAAATGGGTAAAAGCTAGTGTTTTGAAGGATAGTATCAAAGTATAGAGATTTACATGGACGATTAATGAGTATTTTTGGGTTAGGTTTGGGTTGGCTTTTGGACTTGTTGCTGGTAACAGTCTGGATGATCCTTTTCTTCTTTGGTCCGGAGCACACAGCATCCATTCCTCCCAAAAAATACCTGAAATACTGATTCATCTGACCACAGTACACGTTTCCACTGTGTGATGGTCCATCCCAGATGCCTCCGAGCCCAGAGAAGTCGACGGCGCTTCTGGACACTGTTAACATAGGGCTTCCTTTTGGCACAGTACAGTTTTAACTGGCATTTGTGGATGTAACTACGTATTGTGGTACTTGACAAAGGTTTGCCAAAGTAGTCCTGAGCCCATGTGGTGATATCGCTTATAGATGAATGACGATTCTTGATGCAGTGCCGCCTGAGGGATCAGAGATCACGGTTGTTCAGCTTAGGCTTGCGCCCTTGTCCTTTACGCACTGAAATTCCTCCAGATTCCTTGAATCTTTTAATTATGTTATGCACTGTTGAAGGTGAAATATCCAAATCTCTTCCTATCTTTCTTTGAGGAACATTGTTTTTAAACATTTCAATAATTTTCTCACGTATTTGTTGGCAAACTGGCGATCCTCGGCCCATCTTTGCTCCTAAAGGACTAGACCTTTCTTGGATGCTGCTTTTGTATCAAATCATAATTACAATCACCTGTTGACATCACCTGTTTCAAATCACATCATTATTTAACCAATTTACCTCATTACTAGCCCTAAATTGCTCCTGTCCCAACTTTTTTTGGAATGTGTTGCAGGTCTGAATGACAGGAAAGGATGTATATTTACAAATGACATGAAGTTGACCAGACAAAACATGAAATATTTTGTGTTCATATTGTCTGCAATGAAATACAAGTCAAAGTAAATTTAGAAATCACTACTTTCTTTTTTTATTTGCGTTTTCCATACTGTCCCAACTTTTTCTGATTTGGGGTTGTATAACGAAAATAATCTTTTTTAGGAACAGTGACGTCACATATCTCAGAACCAAATGTTTATTACAGAACACAAGCAGCTCTTGCTGCAGGGTTCCATTTTGAGCCTGATTTTATTTCCCTTAAGCCGATCACACAACGGATGAGAAGCACAGCGTCGCACCAATGACTCAAAACAATGTAAAGACGTTGCGACATGGTGCGCCGCTGCACTTCTCGTCCGGTGTGCTAGCAGCTTTATACGTGTATAAAGTTCCATATCACATTTATGCGGATGATACCCAGTTTTGCATGTCATTAAAACCTGGGTCAAATCTCATAATGTATCTCTTTGAAAATGTATCTCTTTTCTCAGGTCTATTCATAATTTTAGATATGTTAGTCTTACTGAGTTAAATTCGTACATTTTAATTTGGTATTATGGATTAAGTTGTTGATTTAAATTTTAAACTCTATTTTTGTATGACTGTCATCTTTTTATTGTGTTATTGTGAAGCACCTTGGTCAGAATTTACATAGTTTTAAGGTGCTATATAAATAAAAATGACCTTGACCTTCCGTGATTTAGACATTAGTAGAACAACATCTTCAGTAGTACATTAATCATGTAATCCATGCTGTTGTTTACATCCAAGTATTTTCAAAATGGCTGCGCATGCGGGTAACTGATCAATGGTGACATAGTTGCAAACGCTCCCTAAACTTACTTAAGTGTCTTGAGTCTTTTTTATTATTATGTTCAGTCTTTTTTTCTGTTTTGTCTGATTCAAGGCTTTCTACCATTAAACTTTGGCGAGTTTGATTCAAGTTAATTTTGAAGGCATTTTGTTCACATTAACCTGAAGAAATCCTGCTGTTGCCATCTGACCTGTTTGAACACACTCACATGATTAGAAACTCCACCCTCTCATAACACTTACAGGGAGAGACTGAATCATTTCTCTTTTCCTGTCAAACTGATTCTCAGAGTCTCTGCAAAAGCAAACAAGAATCAGCAATCAGTGAAAAATGAAGAGAAACACAGGATTTTTGTGAAGTTTATTTCTAAACAGACAGCAAAACTTTCTGATTCTCATGGTGATTCATTTCTGAAACCATCGTTGTGAAAGTGAAAGTAAAGTTTAGATCGTAGAGCTCAAACAGCGAAAATGGCTTCACTGAATGTATCAGCAGAAGATCTTTCTTGTCCTGTTTGTTGTGAAATCTTCAATGTCCCTGTTCTGTTATCATGTAGTCACAGTGTCTGTAAAGAGTGTCTTCAACAGTTCTGGAGAATCAAGAAAACTCAGGAGTGTCCCGTCTGCAGGAGAAGATCCCCACAAGGCAATCCGCCACTTAATCTCATATTAAAAAACTTGAGTGAGTCATTCCTGAAGGAGAGAAATGAGGTTTGTTCATCAGGATCTGAGGAGATCTGCAGTTTACACAGTGAGAAACTCAAACTCTTCTGTCTGGAGGACAAACAGCCGGTGTGTGTAGTGTGTTTTACTTAACAGAAACACATCAATCACACAGTCAGACCCATCGATGAAGTGGTTTCATCATATAAGGTAAATGGATTACTGTCAGCTGGGAAACATATTTCCGTACAGGACACTGTTATATGTGTCTGTCTGTCACTGCTGTACGCCTGCCTGGCGATCCGTTAATGTTAAATGAGCCGTTCTAGTGACTCGTCGTGGTTATATTCACCTGTATTTATTCGCCTATATGGCCACATCGCTGAAAGGGAGCAGCCACAATATGCACCGGCCTCGTGAAGTCACCGTTATATGTGTCTTGCTCGCCCATACCTGACTAATAATAAGTCTCATGGTTATTACTGTTAGTAGTGTTGTCAAAAGACCCGGTACTTCGGTACCAAGTCGGTACTAAAAAAATGAAAACGTCACGGTACTTGTCTTTAAGTCACAGGGCGACGTCCAAAGGAGCAAATGCATCAAACTAACAACACTTTAAAGACTGACACCCGGATCAAATGAAAGAGTTCAAGCAGGTAAGTTTCTATTTAATATTTAGATATTCTGTTATGAATATTATTCCATATTTGAATTTGAATGTCGGATTAAAATAAACTGCCGTTATAGCGGAGTTAATCCTTAGCATAAGCGCGGCTAACGCTAATATAATGAGCATTAGAATGAAGTTTCTTTATTAACTACTTAATGCGCCTATATCTTTTATTAGGGTAAAAACAACAGGAGGACATGATGGTATTTACTATTGTTACACACCAGAGGCTTTTAAATGAATTGTGAATCTAAAATATGTGTGTTGGAGAATGTACAAACAGTTCACAGTGTTTATGTCAGATCAGTCCATATGAAAAAAACAGTTCAGTTTTTTTGCTAGTTAGTTGCTAGTTGTTGTTATTCTTGGCTGGATAACTAGCAGGTTTAAAAGCCCTTTAAAATTAAATATGTACACAGTTTGTATTAAATGAAAGTACAGTCAAATGTTATCTCCTGTATAGACTTTACAATGACTTCATATTATTATCTAACATCAACTTACAGTGAGTGAACAATATATTTTTACAACATTAATTAATGTTTGTGAATGTTATTTAATACAAACACTTGATCATTCATGTTTGTTCATTGTGCATTAAATAATTTTAACAGATTGAACTTTGATTGATTTTATGTACAACCCCAAATCAGAAAAAGTTGGGACAGTATGGAAAACGCAAATAAAAAAAGAAAGTAGTGATTTCTAAATGTACTTTGACTTGTATTTCATTGCAGACAATATGAACACAAAATATTTCATGTTTTGTCTGGTCAACTTCATGTCATTTGTAAATATACATCCTTTCCTGTCATTCAGACCTGCAACACATTCCAAAAAAAGTTGGGACAGGAGCAATGTAGGGCTAGTAATGAGGTAAATTGTTTAAATAATGATGTGATTTGAAACAGTTGATGTCAACAGGTGATTGTAATTATGATTTGGTACAAAAGCAGCATCCAATAAAGTTCTAGTCCTTTAGGAGCAAAGATGGGCCGAGGATCGCCAGTTTGCCAACAAATACGTGAGAAAATTATTGAAATGTTTAAAAACAATGTTCCTCAAAGAAAGATAGGAAGAGCTTTGGATATTTCACCTTCAACAGTGCATAACATAATTAAAAGATTCAAGGAATCTGGAGGAATTTCAGTGCGTAAAGGACAAGGGCGCAAGCCTAAGCTGAACAACCGTGATCTCCGATCCCTCAGGCGGCACTGCATCAAGAATCGTCATTCATCTATAAGCGATATCACCACATGGGCTCAGGACTACTTTGGCAAACCTTTGTCAAGTACCACAATACGTAGTTACATCCACAAATGCCAGTTAAAACTGTACTGTGCCAAAAGGAAGCCCTATGTTAACAGTGTCCAGAAGCGCCGTCGACTTCTCTGGGCTCGGAGGCATCTGGGATGGACCATCACACAGTGGAAACGTGTACTGTGGTCAGATGAATCAGTATTTCAGGTATTTTTTGGGAGGAATGGACGCCGTGTGCTCCGGACCAAAGAAGAAGAGGATCATACAGACTGTTACCAGCAACAAGTCCAAAAGCCAGGGTCTGTCATGGTATGGGGTTGTGTCAGTGCCCTTGGCAAAGGTAACTTGCACTTCTGTGATGGCACCATTAATGCTGAAAAGTACATAGAGATTTTGGAGCACAATATGCTGCCTTCAAGAAGACATCTTTTCCAGGGACGTCCATGCATATTTCAACAAGACAATGCAAAACCACATTCTGCACACATTACAAAGTCCTGGCTGCGGAGGAAGAGGGTACGGGTACTTGACTGGCCTGCCTGCAGTCCCGACTTGTCTCCAATCGAGAATGTGTGGCGCATTTTGAAGCGCAAAATGCGACAAAGAAGACCCCGTACTGTTGCCCACCTTAAGACTTGTTTGCAGGAAGAATGGGACAAAATTACACCTGAAACACTTCATCACTTGGTGTCTTCAGTCCCTAAACGTCTTTTAAGTGTTGTGAAAAGGAAAATTTTCTTTTCCAGGCTTTAATAATTTTAATAGTTAGCTTACAAAATTCTACTTTTAATTTGGATTAGGAAAGGTTGATTTAAATTTTAAACTCTATTTTTGTATGACTGTCATCTTTTTATTGTGTTATTGTGAAGCACCTTGGTCAGAATTTACATAGTTTTAAGATGCTATATAAATAAAAATGACCTTGACCTTCCGTGATTTAGACATTAGTAGAACAACATCTTCAGTAGTACATTAATCATGTAATCCATGCTGTTGTTTACATCCAAGTATTTTCAAAATGGCTGCGCATGCGGGTAACTGATCAATGGTGACATAGTTGCAAACGCTCCCTAAACTTACTTAAGTGTCTTGAGTCTTTTTATTATTATGTTCAGTCTTTTTTTCTGTTTTGTCTGATTCAAGGCTTTCTACCATTAAACTTTGGCGAGTTTGATTCAAGTTAATTTTGAAGGCATTTTGTTCACATTAACCAGAAGAAATCCTGCTGTTGCCATCTGACCTGTTTGAACACACTCACATGATTAGAAACTCCACCCTCTCATAACACTTACAGGGAGAGACTGAATCATTTCTCTTTTCCTGTCAAACTGATTCTCAGAGTCTCTGCAAAAGCAAACAAGAATCAGCAATCAGTGAAAAATGAAGAGAAACACAGGATTTTTGTGAAGTTTATTTCTAAACAGACAGCAAAACTTTCTGATTCTCATGGTGATTCATTTCTGAAACCATCGTTGTGAAAGTGAAAGTAAAGTTTAGATCGTAGAGCTCAAACAGCGAAAATGGCTTCACTGAATGTATCAGCAGAAGATCTTTCTTGTCCTGTTTGTTGTGAAATCTTCAATGTCCCTGTTCTGTTATCATGTAGTCACAGTGTCTGTAAAGAGTGTCTTCAACAGTTCTGGAGAATCAAGAAAACTCAGGAGTGTCCCGTCTGCAGGAGAAGATCCCCACAAGGCAATCCGCCACTTAATCTCATATTAAAAAACTTGAGTGAGTCATTCCTGAAGGAGAGAAATGAGGTTTGTTCATCAGGATCTGAGGAGATCTGCAGTTTACACAGTGAGAAACTCAAACTCTTCTGTCTGGAGGACAAACAGCCGGTGTGTGTAGTGTGTTTTACTTAACAGAAACACATCAATCACACAGTCAGACCCATCGATGAAGTGGTTTCATCATATAAGGTAAATGGATTACTGTCAGCTGGGAAACATATTTCCGTACAGGACACTGTTATATGTGTCTGTCTGTCACTGCTGTACGCCTGCCTGGCGATCCGTTAATGTTAAATGAGCCGTCCTAGTGACTCGTCGTGGTTATATTCACCTGTATTTATTCGCCTATATGGCCACATCGCTGAAAGGGAGCAGCCACAATATGCACCGGCCTTGTGAAGTCACCGTTATATGTGTCTTGCTCGCCCATACCTGACTAATAATAAGTCTCATGGTTATTACTGTTAGTAGTGTTGTCAAAAGACCCGGTACTTCGGTACCAAGTCGGTACTAAAAAAATGAAAACGTCACGGTACTTGTCTTTAAGTCACAGGGCGACGTCCAAAGGAGCAAATGCATCAAACTAACAACACTTTAAAGACTGACACCCGGATCAAATGAAAGAGTTCAAGCAGGTAAGTTTCTATTTAATATTTAGATATTCTGTTCTGAATATTATTCCATATTTGAATTTGAATGTCGGATTAAAATAAACTGCCGTTATAGCGGAGTTAATCCTTAGCATAAGCGCGGCTAACGCTAATATAATGAGCATTAGAATGAAGTTTCTTAACTACTTAATGCGCCTATATCTTTTATTAGGGTAAAAACAACAGGAGGACATGATGGTATTTACTATTGTTACACACCAGAGGCTTTTAAATTAATTGTGAATCTAAAATATGTGTGTTGGAGAATGTACAAACAGTTAATAGTGTTTATGTCATATCAGTCCGTATGAAAAAAACAGTTCAGTTTTTTTGCTAGTTAGTTGCTAGTTGTTGTTATTCTTGGCTGGATAACTAGCAGGTTTAAAAGCCCTTTAAAATTAAATATGTACACAGTTTGTATTAAATGAAAGTACAGTCAAATGTTATCTCCTGTATAGACTTTACAATGACTTCATGTTATTATCTAACATCAACTTACAGTGAGTGAACAATATATTTTTACAACATTAATTAATGTTTGTGAATGTTATTTAATACAAACACTTGATCATTCATGTTTGTTCATTGTGCATTAAATAATTTTAACAGATTGAACTTTTGATTTTATGTATTTGTAAATTTTGAAATTAACCCTAAGAAGAATAATTGCAATATATAACTATTGTTTATGTGATAGGTCATGTTATCTAACAAATGGATTCTTATTGTAAAGTGTTTTTAATACTACAGTTTCCTTCTATTTGATATGCACTTGTCTTTAAATATATAATGTTATCTAAATTTATTATAAAAGCTGAGGTTTGTTATTTACTGAAATGTTATATTTTAGCTGGAGTCAATGATCTAATGTTGTATTTGTTCAGACTCAGCCCACTGCTTTACTTATATTATATTTTCCTTTTACAGCTGCAGGAAGATCATGAAGCACCAGCAAACCCTAAAACAGACAGTTTACAGATGTTTTTCAGCAGAAGCAGAAATATGACAAACTTTTGGGTGGAACTTGTTTACTTTTTTTCATACTTTTATTAATTGTGGAAAAATAAATAAAGAATGGCATTGGTTTTTGTGCAGTTTATTTTTGTTTAACTTTATTAATAAAAATGTGTTTTTTAATTAGCATATTTTGTGTTTTGCTTTGGTACCGAAATTGGTACCGAGAACCGTGGATTTTCACTGGTATTGGTACCGAAATACTGAAATTTTGGTACCGTGACAACACTACATTGGGCCCTAAACATGTCATTTCTGTTCAACTTTTCATAAATTGATGTTAAATTATTTAAGTTACATTATTTTAATTATTTAGACATGCTTTTTTTATTAATAAAATTTGATTTGACCATTAAAAAGATGTCCAGAAACATTAAAACGGATAAAACAGAATTTGTAATTGTAATTTTTTGTTTCATTGCTGGCATTATAAGGGCATTCTAACTGTATTCTAATGGGCTTCATTGCGCAGTGAATGCTTTTGGACTCTTAAGACGTGTTTTTTTTTCTTTCTCAAAGTTGGATAATTATCAGCTCTCCTATCATCTCACAGTCACACATACATTATGTCAGGAGAATATCTTTAAATTCTAATCAAGGAAAAATCATACCTTCTGTTGTCTTCTTTTTAAAGAACTTCAAAAGTTGTTCTTGAACCATTTTGTGTGAAAAATTATGAAATTGCTTCTGCTTGTGCGCAGCTTGTAACATTACCAAGTTCTGATTGCCCCGCAGCATCTTTCTCTAGCAAAGCGGCAACATCACGTGTATTACTTGTTCAGTCTATGAGCATGTATTGTTTCTTCACAAAGTGAAGATTCATGGATCTGTGTGAACTGGATCATTGTTGTCTGTATAACTTTTAAAAAATAATAATGTTTTACCCTCAGATCTCAGATGCATTTTGAAGTCATTTACTTTCTTCATCCATTTATTATTTTACAGCTTTTATAACAAAAGTCACTGAATCTGATGAGCTGCCTACAAGGCATCTGCAGGTATCAAACCATCACATTATATATATTTTTTTAAATTAAATGTTTTAAATAATTATTATAAAACTGCAGGATACATGAGCTATAATGGATTATGTTCATGCATATACATCAAATTTAAGCATGACTCCATTGACTTTTATGGAAAAACACTTAGAAAACCTAGAAAATTGGTGCCCACAAAATGTTTGAGATCACACTAATGTAAAAACAAACTGAATCTGTCTCACACGTAACAGTTTTACGATTTAAAAAAATCAACAAGAGAAAATAAATTTAAAGTTTCGTTGCAGATCATCGCATTTTTAAGGCTTTAAAATGTTGGATTTAAGACATTTTAAATGGATAAATAGGTGGAATGTAAGTTTTTAGGGATCTGAGGCACCCGTTAAATTATTGTAAACCTAATGTACAACAATCATTATTAATGAAAATTTAAAGAACAACCTCCATGATCCTCCCGTGTTTTATTAATCCCGGTTCTGGTCCTGTTTGCTTTATAAATCCTCGGTTCTGGTCGGGTTCTTTCCTCGTGCTTTATTATCCTCGGTTCGGTTCCCATATTTACTTGCAGGGTTTGTGGTTTGTGTTTTATTCTGCATTTCTGGTTCCTCTGTTTTATTCTGCAGGTTTTTTTTGTGGTTTATTCTGCAGGTTTGTTGGTTCCTTCGGTTTTATTCTGCAGGTTTCTTTGGTTCAACTCGTGTTCTTCTTTAACAAACACATCTTACAGCAGACCTCAGTTCAATGAAATTTCTTCAAATTACTGCTTGCTTAAACAACTTAGTCAGACTGTGAGGATCCAGAAATATACAGAGATTTCTGATCTGATTCAAAAACTGTATCTATTTACAGAAACACCATTTCTAGCCTTTGTATTTGCAGATCGGACAAAACAACAAAGACCCTGAATCTTTTCCTTTAGTTTAATGGTGTTTGGCAAACAAACCGTTTTTTACTCACCCCTGAATGGAGTGAAAGCGCGAAAGGAAATAATAGAGAGAAACACCTAGCAATTTGTATTCATTCAAGCATTCATAATAAATTGTTAAATGACAACTAAAGGGAATAATCTTTCTAAATGAGCAGGCAAACAGCAAGATGAAAATTTCCTTACTGTAATAAGACACTGGTTGTGTCTTGAGAAATCCACCAGGGTACAATGGGGCCTAAATGCCCACTTAAAAAAACTGCTATTCACTGCCCAAATGTTAATTGCAGGAAAAAAAAATGTTATTGAACATTAATGGTGCAAATATTTTTTGAAAAAAAATAAAATTCCAAGTTGTTTATTTTGTTTAACATTTTTATAAATGTTGGGTGGTGGCACTGTTACGGATAGAGGGACCTGAGGTTGTGAAACATTTAGATGTTATTTATTGATTCAGCAGATAAAGCATAGATGGAGGTAGTAGTTAACTTTGATACTTATAGATGTTAAAGGATATGCTGATGGGTTGTCTTGTCTTGCCAGAATCGTATGATAGCAGCACACACCTCATTACACGGATAGAAGCTTTCGAAAACACAGCCAAGACACAGGGATCTACGAAGGAAGGAACAGGGTAAGTTACCCTTATAGAATCAGGTAAATAGTACACATATTTGGAAAGAAGTCCACCTTCGTGTAAGTTTGAGGATCGGACAACTGGTTAGTGAGGGTGTTGCTTAAGTATGCTGTATGATTGGTGCATGAGGTGATTGGCTGAATTAGTACTAGGTTATATAATCGGAATGGGATTGGTGGTGGACCTGCCGATCTGTAACATTTACCCCCCCCCCACGGCCCGCTCCAGAGGGCCAGAGAACCGAACGGGCGTTTGGTGGTCTTAACCTCTGGTCTGGGTGCAGGTGATTTCAGGGAAGCTAGTTGAAATCCTAATGAAAGCGTTGGATCCAGAATGTCAAATCTTGGGAACCAATGATCTCCTCTGGACCGTAATTCCAATCCACAGTTATTTCAGCAGACCACCATGACGTGGGAACCAGATTGTTCTGACCTTGTAAGATTGGCACCACCTCCAATTTAGTGGGAGAGGGGGATTTCAGCACTCGGAAGGCTTCGTAAACAGGAAATGATAAGTTTAAGGAGGCACATGGAAGGTGGGTAAAATCCTGTACCTGTGCCAGGGTAAGTTGAGTTGATTAAGTGACCGGGTTGAATTTTGTCTCCAAATTAAGGGACCAACGTATCCTGGGACGAGTTCTTGCAGGGCAGGCGCAATCGGTGTCCTTGTTACAGCCAGACCTTCTGTTCCTGGTGATTTGAGGGGGCTCAGACTGAAGGTTCTGCTGTCATTTCGTTCTGCAAGTGCTCGCTGAAGGTATGGTGTGCTTCATCCCGACCCTCTCGCTCTCTCGAACCAGTTCCACTGAAGGGACGTCAGGGTTCTCAGTCCAGGGAAACTGGGTGCTGGAAACCGGCACGCACTGGAAGGGAGTTTGAGTCCAGTGGATGACTTTGAAGGGAGTTTCTGGGTACTCGGCCGGCCAATGAACTGGTTTCCAAGAGTCCTGTGGCCTACAAAAGTTTCCAGGAATCGTTCCAATTTCTCCTGGATCTTCCTTCTTCCCTGCCCGTTCGTCTCGGGTGGTATCCAGAAGATGACTTACGGCACACCTAGGTTTGGAAGTTTCGCCACACATGGAAATGAACTGAGGCCTCGGTGGATACTATCCTCAGGAATTGTATTGGACATGTTAAACATGAGTTCGGCCGTCATATAGCCGAAGGAGGCCTTAGGGAATCAATTGCAGGATTTGGAGAACCTGTCCACAATCACCAGGATACACGTGTTCCATCAGAGGCTGGTGGTAGTGACAAAATCTACCCCTAGGTGTGACCATGGCCGGTTGGGAAACGGGCAAGGGGAAGGAATTTGGCTGATAAAGATGCGGGAGCTCTTGGATATGGCACATTCTTACAAAACCTGGACGAACTTTAATCCCTTGCCATATTTGGCCACCAAAAGGTCTTTAAGCAGCGAAGGGTTACGTTGGCCCAGGTTTTGGCCTGCCCAGTGACGAGTGCACAAGTGAATGAGATACGTTGGTACGTGTACCATACTGTCAACCTGGTGGACAGCCCGGCGATGGCCTGGAAATTAAAGAAGAGCCAAGTATCAGGGTTCCATTGGATGGGTGAAAACATGTTTTCGGGATAATGGGTTCTGGTGTTCTTCCTTTCTTCTGGGCTTAAAGCCGAAAACAGAGCGTCTGCCTTAACATTTCCTGGGACCAGGACGTTAGAGATGGAGAAATTGAAACCAGTGAAAAATAACCCAAGCGTGCCTGTCTTGGTTTAGCCTCTTTCCTCCCTCAGATATTGTAAGTTCTTATGATTGTTAAGTACAGTGAACGGATGTTGAGCTCCCTCCAGAATGTCCATTCTTCTAGGGCCAGCTTTATGGCAGGAGCTCCCCCTTGTTACCATTTTCGTAGTTATGCTGCCGGCGAGCTTTCGTGAGAAGAAAGGCGCATGGATGGAGTTATGGGCCCCTGCTGCTGGGAAACACAGCTCCAACCCCTGTAGGGAAGGCAAATCAACTTCCAAAATTGAAGGCCTTCTGGATCAGGATGGACAAGGATTGGAGCTTGAGTAAAAGCTTCCTTTAGCTTGTAAAAGCTGGTCGGCTGCTGGAGTCCAGGACAAGAGACTTGGGCTTGCTTCGGAGAAGATTGGTAAGGGGACTGGTGGAGAGTACTAAGTTAGGAATGAAGGACGGTAGAAATTTGAAAACCCCAAGAAATCCTTTGAAAAGTTCCTTTTGGTAAGATGGAGTGGGCCGGTTTGAAATGGTCCAACCTTCCCTGCCATCCGGATTGCCACTGCGTCAATATGATGCCAGAAATTTTACCGAGGGGTGATGGAAGGAGCTTTTTTCTGCTTTGAGGAAGAGTGAAATTACGTAGACGTTGGAGGACCTTTCCGCAAAACTGGTGCGATGTTCGGAAGTCCGAGATAAATGAATTCATGATATATACCAGGACGGAATGGTGGAGAAACTTCTCGGAGCACCTTCAGCATTAAAGTTTGGAATAGGAAGGGGTTCTAACCATTTACGGCATGCCAATATTCTATGGCCGGTAAAGGGTAGAAATTCTTCCATTCTCCCCTCACGTATTCCGGTGAAGGGTTATATCGCTCGGAGGTCTAGCTTGGTAAAAGATGTGGCACCACGGAGATGTTCCAAAGTGCTGGGACGAAAGGAAAAGGGATAACGGAAAATTTTACAGTAATGTTGTTTTAAAGAGCCCGGTAATCTATACAAGGCCGCAAGCCTCGTCCTTTTAGCCACAAAAAAAAGCTTGGAAGCAGCAGGGATTGGAAGGCGGATGTAAACCTTGTTTAGTTGCCCTTAATATACTCTCCATGGCCTTCTGTTTATATAGTGGGTGATTTTCCCTTGGGACTGATCCCCTATGGTCATGGATCCCATGGCCATGGGATAGTTGGGGGCCTTCTTCGGGCAAAACCGGCTGAATGGGAATAACCAGGTATGTCGACATCTTTCTCCAGGGGGCTTTCATTTGGAACAGAGAAGGGATTTGGTCGAGTTTGGTCCTATTGGAAAGATTCGGAAAGCCTGGTTCCCCATTAGGACTCTCCCGTGGCCAGGAACTTGGGGTTATGAAGACGAACCAGGGTCACCCAATGATATCCAGTTGTTTCCTCCGAACCGTAAACTATCTCCCTTCATGAAGAAGGCCACCAGGTGAAGGACCAGCCGAGGGACTTATGCCGACTGGGGCCTCCCGTTACACGGACGGAAATCTTATTGACTGTTTGGGGATCTTATTGGGGCAAGGTCCTTAAAATTTCCCGCGGACCCCTGCAAGGAGGGCATCTGGAACGAGACATTAGGTCAATAATGTTATTCGATAAAGATTTCAATTTTTGGGTTGAATACACTCACCAAATCTTGGGGTCGAATGGGGCTGAGATATTAATCCCACCGTTTCCACAATACAGGCACAAACCATTTCAAGTCGCCTTGCCGCTCGGGATGACCCCAGTTTTGTAACTTAAACTGGTTTAATTCCCTTTCTTAATCAACGAGTATAAATTTTGTTTCAAAACATTTGCATGAAGGAGACCGGAGGGAAGTTGAAAGGTGCTAATTTTTCAGTACTAAGTTTACCAATGGGGCCTAACCCTGAGGTAATGGAATGGTTGTATTCCAACCCAGTGCGGTAGGGTTCTAAATCTAGGGCTATCATTGTGGACAGGACCTTGTCGGAGATGTACATTGACGTACCATGGTGTTGGCCCCAAACACCTTCTAAATGGGAAAAATTGTTATAAATTGTTGACTTACCAGTGGCCAAGATGGTTTCCCCTTGCAGGTTTGGGAGAGTGAAACATTAAGGACTTGGACTTTAGTAATCAATATTGATTCAATGGGAAACATTGAAAAAAAACCTTGACTTGCCAACCAGAGTAGGGGCGGTTTGGCCATATGAGTAAGGAGACAAAAATGGGTGAATCCGGAATGTTGACTTTTAGGTCAAGTAAACCCTAATGCCACGATTCCTGGAAAATTGGTTGACTATTAATATTTCGGTTTCCGATCTTTTTCGGAATAGAGGGACATGAGGTTTTAAACAGGTAATGTTTTTTTGATTCACAGAGGTAAAGGCAGTAGATATGAGTGTAACTTATATTGATAGATGGTTGAAAGGTATGCTGATGGGTGTCTTGTTTGCCAGGAACTGTGGATGGGTACAACAATCAGGTTGACGAGGAGTAGAACCTTGGGGAGAACCAGCCAAAAAGGGGTCTACGAAGGAAGGAACAGGATGTATTTGAGGTAAATACATAAGATACGTTGGGCCCTTTTTAAAAGAAATTTGGGTTAGGGGTTTAAATGTTAGTTGGGTTAAGTTGGGTTTGAATTTATTTTGGGTGATTTGTTGGTTGGTTTTCCACTGTAAAACAAGGCAAAACTGTATGATAAATACTTCTAAATAATTTTTTTTTTTTAGGTGGATATTTATTATTTGGAATAATTTATGATTTAAAATTGGATATATATAATAATAAAAAAAATACGAAACAATAGGGTTAATTCTGTCCTTACCTAAGAAAATTTTCTGTGTTTTTTGACTATTTAATTAATGTATAGCAAGTATAGAAAAATAAATAAAAATAATTAATAATGATTCGTACGACTGACTTAATTTTACGTAACAACAACGTGAAAATTACCTTTTACCCTTTTTTTTTTTGACAAGGGAAAAAAGAGAAGAGCCATCACTGACTTTTTTGAAGGGTAAGCCTATTTTATTATTTTAATTTCTTTCTTAAAGGTGCAGTGTGTAGATTTTAGCCATCTAGCGGTTGAGTTTGTGAATTGCAACCAACGGCTCAGCCCCCGCTCACCCCCTCCCTTTAGAGAAGCTACGGTGGCGATACAGGGATAAGATGCTGTCGTCTGAGACCGCAGAGAGCCATGAGGCTTCTTTACAAAGGTAAATTAAGTAATTATATTTACTTAATTATTCAATAAACCGATGTCATTGCGAATATTACTGTACTTGTTCATCATTGTGTCAGTGTTTTTTCGCAAGAACAACATAGTGACGATACACGCTCTGTAGAGAAGTTTGTCTGTTAAGGGCTACTGTAGAAACATGATGGTGACTTCCATGTGAGGGGACCCGCGGTATATGTAGTTATAAATCACTCATTCTAAGGTAATAAAAACGGTTCATTATGTAAGGTCTTTATACTCCTCTGAAAACATAGTTATGTATATTATATTGCATTTCTGTCTACAGATCATCCTAAATATTACACAGTGCACCTTTAAATGTGACTGTTGAATTGGGTTGGGAATCGAAAATCAATTCCAATTCCAGAATCAGATACTTAAAGTCAGGAATTGGATACCTGTTGTAAAATTTCAATTTCAATTAATTAATAATATTTTTCTTCTGAATTGTAAGTGAACTAAAACATCCATTAAAAAAAGTCTAAATTTATCCAGAATCTTGCACACAAACATCTCTTATGTAGTTATATAGCCGGCTGATTTTTGTTCATGGGGTTGAGCAGCAATTAAATGTTTTGCAAAAGACACACAAAGTAAATATGTTTGATATCTAAATGTTGGACTATTTTGACAATTTTTAACCGCATTGGAATTGAAACTGGGAATTCATAAGAATCGATAAGCAGAATCGGAATTTTGAAATTTGAATTAGCATACAGGTTAAGAAGTTGCCTTGTCAGTAAAATGCAAAGTCAGGACACTCAAACAGTACAGCACTTGCATGTAGACCCCAGGCAACAAGAAATACAGACAGCCCAGTCCCAGTGCAGGACAACAAAAGTCAGCATATCCACAACACACTGTGCTGTGTATTGTTAAAAGCGCTATATAAATAAAGATGACTGTGCACACCCAGCCCAGGCAGTAAGCACAGCTGTGCCCCTGCTTACTAGTTCAGATCAGATTACAGTAAGACACTTCAGCAAGCAAAAGCTTGAGGCATGGACAGAGTAATACTCCCCATGGTTATGCATAAATGGAAATAACTTAGGATGCACATTCTGCAGAGATGCCAAGCACCTTTTTGGAACTCAAAAGGGAGTACAGGTGGCAGAAGAGTGGGCTTCTGGAGAGGTCTCAGCAAAAGATGTCAGGGCCATGAGAAAGAAAATCTACAAACACAGAGACAGCCTAACTCACATGAAAGCAACAGAGATGAAACAGCAGAGAGAGAAAGAGGTGTTGACCACTTTGACAGAAACATTAAATGCTAAAGTTTTGTCAGAGACAATGCATTCATTTAGGACAGCATATTATGTTGCAAAGGAGAAGTTGGCTTACTTGAAGATGAATGGATTGGTCGAATTACAAGAAATGAATGAAGTAAAAACTGGCTCTTGTCACAAATCTGATCATTCTTGCATTAATATAATAACACATAATGCCAGTAAAATAAAATAAAAAATCTCGACAATTAAAAGTGTTGGTTCTTGGATTGGTCTTACAGTTGATGAAAGTGTGGCGACTCGAGCGAGGGGAGTTCAAAAGTACGTGTTATGGACTATGCCAAATATGGCAATCTCTATTCAGAGGGGCTGAAATACCTTATCACCTAGTAGCCCTCACACACACTTCATGACTTAAATGATCAAGCCACCACAAGGGGGCTGCTACACAAACACCGACTATGCCACCCCGTTTTAATGTCCGGGGAACACACCTTTCTCAGTAGAGCAAAGCTCACAGGTTCGATACGGTGAGTCGGGTATCAGGCGGAGTGGAGTCACAATTAATGAAAACTTTATTTAAAGTAATAAAATACAAACTTTATTAATATATGGCATAAGCTCAGAAGAAAATCAGATAAAACTATACTAACAGTACACAACATTAACCCTTCAGAATTCCGGGTGGCACGCCTAGACAGGATGGGAACAGCAATCAACAGTGCACACTCACACCACAGCACGCCACACCTCCAGTGAACACGGCATTCAGGCAAAAACCCTCCACCACACACAAAGGAAGGCTGCTCCTCCACAATTGGCCACCCGGTTCTGATGGGAACCAAAGACAAAACAAAAATAAATCAATAACTCGAACACGTAATCAGGTTAAAACACCATGGTCAAATCACATATTACAATACACATTTTAAACATGAAAAGTATTCACCGTCTCAGTTCTGCCCAAATAGGCAAGGGGCCGCGTCCAGCCACCACCGCTACAGCGCTGACAACTGGCTAAAACCAGACCATCACAACAAACTGATTACCATGAAAGAAACCATATCATAACACATTAGAGTAAACTAAAAAGACCAAATACAGAAAACAATCTTCATTTAAGAACCAAACAATAAACAAAATAAACAACAAACTAAAAAAAAAGGGACTGTGACAGAGAAAAAGCTGATTGTTTATTGTACACCGCTATAGACTTTAATTACAATGTTTCTCAGTTTCACTTTACTCACGACCCGTCACTGGAGTGGGGAGAACACCACAGCACAGTCCAACTGATCCTGCGAGAGTTAAACACGGTCAATATACTCAGTTACAGAGAAAAGGAGTGCACCGGCACAAAGCAACGGACGATTACTCCAACCGATCTGCCAGCTCAATTCAAACGCAATGTCATACGATCCCGAACAACGAGGTGATAATCCCGAGGCCGCAGCACAAGGCCTCAGTATAGAAGAACAACTTGCGGCCACTGGAACGGCCAACCATCAATTTTCCAATCACATTTGAAAAACACAGAGCCAGACACCAAGCCCACTGCAACACCGCACACGTTGGCTCACACCTATAATATAAAACACACACATTTTAACGAGCTAAAAACATCCTTGCAATAGATTTGACTTACCTCTAATGCGATTCACATAACCTAGTCACGGTTGCATTTACATACATCTCCGTAAAAACCGCCATTGCTGCAGACATCCCATAGAGCTCCTCCATCCACCCTTTAACAAAATGAACCCGCGAAGCAAAATAAAAACAAGTCCACGATATAATCACTGCCAACAACTCCTACCTCCCAATATTCACAAACCTCACCAGAAGTGAGTTGCCTCTCTTCAAAAGCAAAGCAGACGCAGAACAGACACACACACACATAGCACCCCTACGGCCACTTTTATATGCTGTTCAATTAACATAATTCCCAACACTCCTTCTACTGTATTATGGGGTACGTAACAGGTAGTGTCACAAATCCAAGCCATGATCTTCCGGTCATTCACCTCTAGAGGTCACTCACCCATCACATGGACTTTCACACCACACAGTCAGTCACAGATCACTCAAGGACTACATTTCCCATCATCCACTGCACCAACACAGCTGTCTGCACTGATCACGCACACACCTGAATACAATCTCACATCACCATCACCCAATCACACACACTATATAAACTCTGGACTTTCTCTTACACTCTGCCGAGTATTGTTAGTTCTGTCTACATACCAAGCGTTTCCTGATATTCCTAGTTTGATTACCCGTGTTTGATTCTGCCCGTGTTTCTGGATATTCCCTCTGCTTTGCCCTTTGGACTCTGATTATACCTCGTTTGGATTATTGCTCGTTCCCTTGGATTATCTCTCTGCCTAGCCCTCTGGATACTGTACGCTGATCGTCGACCCACGCTTGTTTAACGGACTGCTCTGTGTTTTGCCCCTGCCATACCTGTTTTCCGTATACTGACCTTGCCTGTGTTTTGACCATGTTTAATAATAAAGCCTTGCAAATGGATCCTCTCGTCTCACGTCTCGTCAACCCCGTAACAGAATACTCGGCCACACAAGGATCCAGCGGCTTTCATGAACAATACTGGCCCGGTATGTACACGGCAAGACTATTATTATCCCTCAAGCAGGGTAAGCGATCACTTGAGGACTTTATTCAAGTATATCTAGATGTTGCTAATGATTCAGATTTTCCGGACGATGTCTTGATTGATTTTTTTTGTGACGGCATTAACCAGCCGCTCAAATCACAGTTAATCCATGAGGGTCCCCGCTCATCTCTCAGTCAGTTTATGGACTATGCTTTATTGACTGTTGGTTCAGCATTCACTGTGGGGGTCGCGGAGGAACGAGATACTGCACCCAATTGTGTGATCACAGCCGCGCTAGAGCACGCTCACAAAATGGCGGTCACAACAACACCCCGTAGCGTCATTGCTGCCAGTCACGAGCCAAGTCAAGTCCCAGCTGATCTTAAAAAGCCAAGTCAAGTCGCCGCTGATGTTAAAGAACCAAGTCAAGTCACAGCCTATGTTAAAAAGCCAAGTCAAGCCACAGCCTATGTTAAAAAGCCAAGTCAAGTCGCCGCTGATGTTAAAGAACCAAGTCAAGCCACAGCCTATGTTCAAAAGCCAAGTCAAGCCACAGCCTATGTTAAAAAGCCAAGTCAAGTCGCCGCTGATGTTAAAGAACCAAGTCAAGTCACAGCCTATGTTAAAAAGCCCAGTCAAGCCACAGCCTACGTTAAAAAGCCAAGTCAAGTCGCCGCTGATGTTAAAGAACCAAGTCAAGTCACAGCCTATGTCAAAAGGTCAAGTCAAGCTACAGTTGATCATCACAAGTCAAGCCAAGCCACCAGTGATCTCCGTGAGTCAAGCCAAGCCACAGTTGATCGTCACGAGTCAAGCCAAGTCACAGTTGATCGTCACGAGTCAAGCCAAGTCACAGTTGATCGTCACGAGTCAAGCCAAGTTACAGTTGATCGTCACGAGTCAAGCCAAGCCACAGTTGATCGTCACGAGTCAAGCCAAGCCACAGTTGATCGTCACGAGTCCAACCAAAGCACAGTTGATCATCACAAGTCAAGCCAAGCCACCAGTGATCTCCGTGAGTCACGCCAAGCCACAGTTGATCGTCACGAGTCACGCCAAGCCACAGTTGATCGTCACGAGTCCAACCAAAGCACAGCGCTCCAGCCAGAGTCTCTTCGTGCCTCAGCTCTCCAGCCAGAGTCACACCACGTCTCAGCTCTCCAGCCAGAGTCACACCACATCTCAGCTCTCCAGCCAGAGTCACACCACGTCTCAGCTCTCCAGCCAGAGTCACACCACGTCTCAGCTCTCCAGCCAGAGTCACACCACGTCTCAGCTCTCCAGCCAGAGTCACACCACGTCTCGGCTTTCCAGCCAGAGTCACACCACGTCTCGGCTCATCATCCACAGTCACACCAAGCCACTGTGGATCATCATGAACTCACCCAACTCACAGCTGCCAGAGTCACGCCACGTCACAGCTGACCAGCCAGAGTCACGCCACGTCACAGCTGACCAGCCAGAGTCACGCCACGTCTCAGCTCCTCAGCCAGAGTCACGCCACGTCTCAGCTCCTCAGCCAGAGCCTCTTCACGTCTCAGCTCCTCAGCCAGAGCCTCTTCACGTCTCAGCTCCTCAGCCAGATCCTCTTCACGTCTCAGCTCCTCAGCCAGAGCCTCTTCACGTCTCAGCTCCTCAGCCAGAGCCTCTTCACGTCTCAGCTCCTCAGCCAGAGCCTATTCCACCCAGAGATTTAAGGTCAGTCCTTCGAGTTTCCTGTTTGATATCCAGCGTGAGGGATGCACCTCTGGTGTCTGTACGCACTGCTGGTATCCCCAAATCCACTCACTTTGGCCCTCCTGTCCCTGAACTGATTTCCCTGTCTGAAGCGCTTCCCATGATAGGGATCGCTTTATGTTGCATTTGGGCCGCATACACCATCACTGAACTGCCCCAGGGGATGGCGTCCGCTGCAGAACCTCCCCAAGCGGTGGTGCTCGCCTCAGCCCCTTGCAAGGTGGTGGCGCCCAGCAATGTACTCTCAGCCGGTCATGTTACCACCGTAGAACCTCCAGAGGTGGCGGCGTTAGCTGCAGAACCTCCGGAGGTGTCGGTGGTATGCGCCTGTGAACTCTCACCCTGTCCTGTCACGGCTAGGAAGGCTGTCTATGAGCCCTCGCCCTGTCCTGCTCCGCCCATGGAGGCCGTCTATGAACTCTCACCCTGTCCTGTCACGGCTAGGAAGGCTGTCTATGAGCTCTCGCCCTGTCCTGCCCCGGCCATGGAGGCCGTCTATGAACTCTCGCCCTGTCCTGTCACGGCTATAGAGGCCGCCTGTGATTCCTTGTCCTGCCCAGTCACGGCTATAGAGGTCGCCTGTGATTCCTTGTCCTGCCCAGTCACGGCTATAGAGGCTGCCTGTGATTCCTTGTCCTGCCCAGTCACGGCTATAGAGGCCGCCTGTGATTCCTTGTCCTGCCCAGTCACGGCTATAGAGGCCGCCTGTGATTCAATGTCCTGCCCAGTCACGGCTGTCAAGGCCGCCTGTGAGTCTTTGTCCTGCCTAGTCACAACTATAGAGACCGCCTGTGAATTCCTGTCAGGCCCTGTCACGGCTAGGGAGGCCGTCAGTGATTCCCCGTCCGGCCCTGTCACTGCTATGGAGGCCGTCTGGGATTTCCTGTCCTGCCTTGTCACGGCTATGGAGGCTGCCTGTGACTCCCAGACCTGCTCTGCCACGGCCCCTGAGACCAGGAAGGCTCTCCCTGTGTTGTCTGTCTCTACTCTCCCTGTGTTGTCTGTCTTTGCTCTCTCTGTGTTGTCTGTCTCTGTTTTCCCCCAGATCTCAGACTCAGACATGGTTTCCTGCCTGGTCTACGGTCCTACTCCGGTCTGGTGGTCTCTGGTCCTGTCTGCTCCGCCCTGGGGGGCTCCAGTCCCGTCTGCTCCGCCCTGGGGGGCTCCAGTCCCGTCCGCTCCGCCCTGGTGGGCTCCAGGTCCGTCCGCTCCGCCCTGGGGGGCTCCAGTCCCGTCCGCTCCGCCCTGGGGGGCTCCAGTCCCGTCCGCTCCGCCCTGGTGGGCTCCGGATCTGCCTGCTCTGCCCTGGTGGGTTCCAGTTCCATCCTCTCCGCCCTGGCTTCCACATGGACCTGGCCCTCCGTTCCGCCTCCGCTCCTCCGCCCTCCTAGTATTGTTTAGGAGCGTCTGGAAGCCGCTCCTTGAGGGGGGGCTATGTCACAAATCCAAGCCATGAACTTCCGGTCATTCACCTCTAGAGGTCACTCACCCATCACATGGACTTTCACACCACACAGTCAGTCACAGATCACTCAAGGACTACATTTCCCATCATCCACTGCACCAACACAGCTGTCTGCACTGATCAAGCACACACCTGAATACAATCTCACATCACCATCACCCAATCAGACACACTATATAAACTCTGGACTTTCTCTTACACTCTGCCGAGTATTGTTAGTTCTGTCTACATATCAAGCGTTTCCTGATATTCCTAGTTTGATTACCCGTGTTTGATTCTGCCCGTGATTCTGGATATTCCCTCTGCTTTGCCCTTTGGACTCTGATTATACCTCGTTTGGATTATTGCTCGTTCCCTTGGATTATCTCTCTGCCTAGCCCTCTGGATACTGTACGCTGATTGTCGACCCACGCTTGTTTAACGGACTGCTCTGTGTTTTGCCCCTACCATACCTGTTTGCCGTATACTGACCCTGCCTGTGTTTTGACCATGTTTAATAATAAAGCCTTGCAAATGGATCCTCTCGTCTCACGTCTCGTCAACCCCGTAACAGGTAGACCGTACTGCTACAAAAGCACAGTTTTTGGGAGAAGCTACCTCATCCTGTACCTCAGAGGGGATGTGACTGGGGACAGTGAGATAGAAAACATTTTTTTGGATTTGATTGAGCTGGAGGAAGGAACAACTGCTGATGTCATATACAAAGCTCTTAAAAAGAGTCTCCTGGAAGCTGGCCTGGATGATGAATATCTCGAGTCTCATCTGCTTTGCTTAACAACCAATGGGGCATCTGTGATGACTGGAAGAGAGAGTGGTCTTATCACAAGGCTGAAAAAAGACTATACTTTAATGGAGAGTATCCACTGCCTTGCACACAGGCTAGAGTTGTCAGTAAATGATGCACTTAAATCAGTCACAGGTTGCAATCACTTTGAGATATTTATTTCAAAACTGTACACACTGTACCATCAGTCACCAAAAAAATGCCAGACAACTTACAGATGCAGCCTCTCAAGTCAATGTCAGCCTGCTTAAGATTGGTAAAAATTTTACCATCCATTGGGTAGCAAGTAGTTTTGTGACTGTACAAGCTGTTTGGAGAGACTACCCTGCTTTGGTTGCACAAATAAAAAAAGTAGCTGAAATAAAAAAAATAAATGGCCTATTGAATCGCCTCACATGCACTGGTTTTGTTAAAGACCTGGCAACTATAAAAGATGTGTTACGTGAACTTAGGAGCCTTTTCCTAAAACTTCAGGTAGGTAGTGTTTCTTCTTCTACTTTAGTCTGAACAAGAAACTTGCATTGAGAAAGAATTGTGAAAGTGGTGTTCAATGCATGATTATATGTTAGAGCTGTCTTCTTTTTTCAGAACAGAAACACTTCTCTTCTGGATGCCACACGAGAAATAAAGATGACTATTGAGGTGTTGAAGGCTTTGACGAGCACCCCAGGGAAGTCAATGGACAAAGCAGAGGAAGGTCAAAGGAGTGCCCTTGCATTTCAGTAAAGAACATATAAATAGACTGCAGTTCCTCCAAGAACTCATTGACAGTCTCTCTTCACTGAATGCCTGACACTAAGCTCACGAAGATTGTAGCACCACTGAATCCCCTCAGCTGGCCAAAATTCAGAGTCTCTTGTTCTCTTTGGGGAGAAAGAGATCCATGACCTGGCAAAGATGCTTGGAGAATCAAGTAGGGAAGCAGTTGAGGACTTCAGGAACTGGAAGCTCAACAATGACCAGAATGGGAAGGTCCTCAAAAAACTGGTGACTGCCAGTAAAACATACCTGGCAAGTTCTGCTGAGTGTGAAAGAGGCTTCTCTGCCCTCAATGCCACTGCCACAGATGCAAGGAATCACCTTCGAGCCAGAAGCCTTTCTGCTGTACTTTTCATTGATCTTAATCACCCCCCTCTCTCCACATGTTTGACCCTTACCTCTATATTCAGTCCTGGTTTAGGGAGAAACATTGTCTGTCAACTGTCAGTAAAACGGGGAGAGACAAATCTGAGAATATCAGGCCACTGTGGGCCATTCTAAACAGTAGCGAATGAAGTGTTTTAGAAAATGTCCTCATCGTTGGTTTAGTTTTGTTTACATGCTTACATTGGAAGAAAGACAGAAAGAGTAGATATCATGTATCTTTCCAATATTAGTTCTGAATGCAAAGTGTTAAAAGATTATTTTTTTGTACATTAACATTAATAGAAATGTGCAAAATAATAAAAATGATAATTCATTCATTCATACAAGTGGTTTGAAATGTACACAAAAATAAAATAAAAAATGAGTAAATAAAGTTAAATATATTTTTGTATTTTATTTAATGGTTCTAAAAGGGTTGGGGAATGTGGGGGTTGGATAGGTAGGTCTAGGGGGACCCCAAGAACTTTGATACAATGCGAACACTGTTTTAATGATATGTTTTATGAAATGTAGTGAAGTAAAAAGTATCATCTTGTGCTTTGGAATGTCGTGAAGTAAAAGTAAAGGTTAAGTCAAAATAAAACTACTCCAGTAAAGTACAGACACTTGAAAAATGAACTTAAGTAAAACTATGCTCACATTTTATTATAGCCCAGTTTGTGCTGATTAAACTTTAGCCATTACTGAAAAAAGATACTGAATAAGATACTGAAAAACACAAATGTCAGGGCATGTAAAACTTCTCCAGGGCCCCAAAACCCCCTCAAACCCCATAATCTGGCCGAGATGTGGTGCTTGGATTTAGTTATTATTATTATTAGGTTTCATCTTGTCATTGTCACGTGTTTTCATTGATCTTAATTTCCATATTTACATGATGCAACTGTTGTGTGATTTTCATTGACATTTTTTAGTAATAATTCGCTCCTTTTTCTCCTCTAATCCTCACACACGAATACTGTTGATGCTGATAAAATACCATGCGAGTCTATAATTTAAAGTCCTTTTCATTTATTTGTGCAGATCGTCTTAAAAAAATTCCATCCTCTCGCCGCTTAACTCCAGTCCAGCGGGTGGCGCTAAAACACATTCGTTTGTTTACCAAACACCATTAAACCTCAGAGGAAGAAGTTCAGTTTCACCATGATCTCTGTTGTTTTGTCCTGATGCTGCCTTCATACGAACGGTTAGAAATGTTGTTTTTGTAAACTGAGAAATACAGTTTTTGAATCAGGTCAGTAAACCTGTAATATTCTGATCTTCACAGTCATGACTAAGTGTTGAAGCAAGCAAGAATATCTGGAGGAGAATCAGCTGAACTGAGATCTGCTGCTGTGAAGATGGTGTTTGTTAAAGAAGAGAACACGAGTGAACCAGAAACCTGGAGAATAAAACAGGAGGAACCAGAACCCGAACCCGGTAGAATAAATCAAGAGGAACCAGAACACTTCATAATAAAACACGAGGAACCAGAACCCTTCATAATAAAACACGAAGAACTAGAACCCTGTAGAATAAAACACGAGGAACCAGAACCCTGCAGAATAAAACAAGAGGAACCAGAACCCTGCAGAATAAAACAGGAGGAACCAGAACCCTTCATAATAAAACACGAAGAACTAGAACCCTGCAGAATAAAACAAGAGGAACCAGAACCCTGCAGAATAAAACAGGAGGAACCAGAACCCTGCAGAATAAAACAGGAGGAACCAGAACCCTGCAGAATAAAACAAGAGGAACCAGAACCCTGCAGAATAAAACAAGAGAAACCAGAAACCTGCAGAATAAAACAGGAAGAACAAGAAGGTTGGTGTTTATTCTTCATTCATCTTTAATAACTGTTTGTGGTAATGTTACATTAGGCTTAAAAATCTTTAAATCTTGCATTTTGCACATTGTGGAATTATAATTTTGACATGAGCCATCAAGTAGTTTCAGGTAATAATGTAGCTATATAGGAATATCGGGGCAGATCTCTGCCATGCCATGTAGAGAGAGAAATTACATGCTGTCGTGTAAATAAGATAAATAACATAAGGCTATTTAGTTTGTTTAATAACAGAGCAATGTTCTATAGCAAAGGTAACTTTAAATGACTTCTGTTGTGATCTGGCGCTATAGAGAATGTGAAGCTGTAGAGTTCTGGAAAACTGCTTTGTTTATCCGCCATACTGGGAGAATCACGCTGCCATTCCTCTGTTGAGTTTAGAGAATCAAAATATTAGAGAATTGCAAAAGTAACTTCGGTACTCGATCTGAGAGACAATGCAGTGTATTTTTTCACCTTTTCTCTGTAAAAACCCCAGGGGAGCAGGTCGCAGAGATGACGAGAAGTAAAAAAGGGTAGTAAATCTATTAATAATGTCACCGATTAAACCCACTGCCTGTCACTCAATAAAAGAATCATATTGCTGCAAAGTTTTGATTTTGTTTGGTTTAATAATTAACATCACCTTCGCGAGTTTGACTCTCACTCAGCTTGTGAATTAGCGAACTTGAACAGGGACATTGAAACGCATAACACAAATAATGAGTCATGTGGCTTAATGCACCATGACAGTGATAAAGACAAAAATTGTAAAGGATATACTACGTGCAGATAAACCCAAAATGTGTTTATTTACACGTTAAGTGTTTTCCTTACTAATAAAGCATAGTATCTACAGAAAAACCGATGAACTCAAAATATGAACTTTAAATACTCTCTTAATGCATAAGCGTTTTCTTCAATATGATTTTCTAAAGGGAGGTAAACACTTAATGTTAGCATCACTGTCTTACTACATTAAACCTGCATTTTAAAATGCTACAAAACTGTTCAACCTGCCAGGGATTCAATTCTAGTTGTCATTTGTTGAAATAAATATAAACATACAGGCCGGTTTCACAGACAGGGCTTAGACTAAACCAGGATTAGGCCGTAGTTCAATTAGGACATTTAAGTAGTTTTTATAAATTTGCTTAGAAAAAAAAAAAAAACTGGTGTGCATCTTGAGACAAAACAAAAGCACTGATATATTGTAAGATCAGTCAGTGCAAGTTTCTTTCAGTTGAAACAGCTCAGACATAGGCTACATTTTATTCTAGGACTAGGCTTAAGCCTTGTCTTTGAAACCGGGGGGGACAGTGTGCTTGTGTCTGTCTGCTGAATGTGACCCACAATCACTGATTCTCCTCCGTGGCCATGGAAAAATTCATATTTTACAATGACAACAATTAGGGCTGTAGCTATCAAATATTTTAGTAATCGAGTATTCTACCGAAAATTCCATCGATTAATCGGATAAGAACAACTTTTTCTTTATTAAAGAGCAATACTAAATATACAAGAGAAAATAAGACAGGTCTCTTAAAATGAACAAGTAATTTGTTTTGTTGTTTCCTGAAAAATTATTTTTTTTATTGCTGAAATTGCATATATTAATAACTGTGAAAACTAAACCCATTTAGTGCTTTTAATTGCCATCATACATTCAAAATGCAAATACAAATATATATAAAATCAATTTCAAATTACTTTAAACTTTAAGGTAAACATAGTACAAAATAATAGTAATAAAAAAAATATCTAATAAAAACTAAACATTGTGCAACTTAACTTTCAAGTTTCAGCCTAACTACAGCTCAGGCATGACACAAGCCTTTACTGTCTTAGAGGGCTTTGTGGCTTTTGTAAGAGGCAAACATTAGTGGACAGGAAGCTAACATGGAACAAAAACAAGAGTTCATACACATAACATTTATTAACACATTTTTCAGCAACATGAAATTAAAGTTATTTGAAGAATAAACCTTCTTAAATGTATCTCTGCATACTGGTGTGTGTGTGTGTGTGTAATCCTTTAAAGGAGCATGTGGTTGCAAACACAGTGCTCTGTATGTAGTTACAGTAAATGGTAGGGATGCACCGAAATGAAAATTCTGGGCCGAGACTGAGAATTCTGGATGTGCTTGGTTGAAAACCTAAACCGAAAATGCTTTGTAATAATTATTTTTTTTATTAAATAGTATAAAGTAATTTTGTAAGACTTTTTAATTTAACTAAATTTTAATGACACAGAATTTAAAAACCACAAGCCAATAAAATAACCACACTTTTATTGAAAGAAAATTGGATAGAAAATATATTAATATTAAATATCAATGTATTATTTTTATTCAGTTCTATGCAACAGAATCAGACATAACTGTTGTTGTTGTTGTTTTTCACTAATTATCCAAATAATGTATAGTCCTGCAAACATGGCTTTTACTTTCTCAGAATGCGGTGGAGCTGGTCCCATCCTGATCATGTGCACACCCTTCAACTGACTGAAACAAACACTTTTTACACACAATGTATTTTAGGTGTTATAATAATTATAGCTATGATTAAAGAAAAAGACAATTATAAATTTATGTTTTATTTTCTGTCACCTAATGTTTTATTGTTATTTATTCCTAAAATAGCCTTATGAAATGTTTTCTTTTTCCTCAGAAATTCTGTGTTGTGTATCTGGTTATCAAATGAAGGCATAAAACATTAATTTCATTTATCTTTAAATTATTGAAAATTAAACTTTTTTTGGCAAACAATGGGGATTTACTATTAAAGTTAAAACATGGAAGAAATGTTGTGTGATCATTCCTTAAAAAATAAAGTTTTCATAATTTTAGTAGTACTGTAGTAATATGTACATTCTGCTGAACAATAGTAATATATTTCTCCTGCAATGTCTTTAAATTAAACCGGACTTTTATTTTGACGGGTTGCCTTGAATACCTTTACATTTCTATGTATATGATATGATGCTAGTTTTACTCAAATGAAACGGTGAAACGCTGATGAAGTGACTCTCAGAGCAGTTTTTGAGATGTTGTTCATGTGTTTATGTCCTCATTGAGACTGCAGACGCTGAGATCACCGCGAGCGTCACGCACGCTTCAGTTAAAGGAAAACGCGCGCCATTCATTCATACAGAGATATGATCGCGTAATATGAGTTAATGCTGTGTAAAATACGTGTAAATCAGTGGAAAATGAATAGAAATTATGATTCTGTGTAAAGAAACATCAAGTAAACATATAAACACCCTGGCAAAGCTATATTATCAGCGCATGTGAGCAGAGCAGAGCGGGAGCAGAGCAGTGAAGGAGATGTTATCAGTGTTGCCCAGTACAGCTGTACTACAGCACGCCACAGCACAGCAGCGCTACTGCAAACAGGAACAAGTATACTACATAGAAATTTCCTGTCGGCGCGTTATTTGAGCGGACTATGCTTTTCCGGTGAGCATGAGCGGTAACTGAGCAGAATGCACATTGATAGAGCAGAATATTGAACGGAGCATCACACTGTGCAGTGATGACCGAAAAATCTAGTAAAATGGACTAAACGATTCTTCGAGGCACATAATTTGCCTCGAAGATTTTTTGTATTTGAATTACTCGAGTAATTGTTTCAGCCCTAACAACAATTATACTTCCATTATTAAAACGTTTCCAACTAGGAATTGGATTGACTTCTGTCAGCTTGTTCAACAAACACTTTATTTGGATAATCTACCATATGACCAAACAAAAGCTAACGTTACATTTTCCAAAGCATTTCTGAAAGTCAAATCAGAAATATAACGTCTAGGATCACTGATCCTGGATCAGTAAGTGACGCCACCGCTACTAAAGCTCGTAACGCCATTGGCTCCTCAAACTGTCAGTCAAACATCATTATTCCTCCCGCCTCTCTCGTGAACCAAGTGCGGAGCGCAGTTTGGAGCATCTCAGCTTGTTTGCTGTCTGAAGGTATATAAAGAACTGTTGATTAAATTATACAGCATTTTCTTTATTCAAGAAACACTATATTTATAAAGGCTAATGTTTTTTGTTGTTGTTGTTGTTGTCTTAGTCTTTCATTTGTTGCCGAGTCACAGCCGAATAGCTTGTGCGAAGCGCTGAATCTTTTATAATATGATATTTTGGCCAAATAACAGAAAAAAACTGAGTGCCCACATAGCGATAGAAAACTGTATAACCTGCAAGTTCATGAAAACATAAACGCGATGCATGGACTGATGTGGTGGTAATGATGGTAAAAAACATTCGCTGGTCAAAAACTTTGTATTTAACTTAATTTTGGTTAAATGTTATAACTATAATGACACATGCAATGATGCAAATAAATGTAGCCTATCTGTAGGCCTATAGGTTTATACCAGGGGTCGGCAACCTACAGCACGCGTGCCAACAGAGGTACGTAGGGGAATAATCGCTGGCACGCGAGCAATAGGGAAAACTGCATACCAGTTTTTTTTTACATTTTAAAGTTAAATTAATCTACGTGGTGCAATTTGAGAGTTCAAAATTAAGATCTCCAACGCAGGTTCAGTGTGCAAACGTAAATAAAAAAGCTGATGAATTGACTTTCACTTGAGGTTTAAAGGGGGACTCAATGCTGTTTTTAGTTGTGATATAGTGTCTCAGTCTAAATTGCACTCACACCGCTGAATTTGGAAGCCAAACAAATTAGAATATAATAATAATGTTATATTATTATTCCTATGACAGTAATAGCCATTTATTGGAAAACAATTACACTGTAAAAAAAATAAATGAAAATTAATATTTCACAGGTATATTATTTTACCTTATTCTACAGTAGGGAAATTACAATACTTTAGTCCTAATTTCTACACGTGCAAGCAGGGCCTAAAACTAACTTTTTGCCACATCTGCCATTTTAATCACGATACAAACAACATTTTCTGGTGACTTGAGAAAATCTACCAGCCACAAATATTTTTCCTGGCCATTAAACTGTTTTTGCAGTTGCTGCTACTACAACTACTAATATAAAAAAGAAAAGAAAAGCCATTTGAAATTAAAACCAACCACTACATTTTAATCACAATACAAACAATGATGTTACATCGTATCATGATAAGTTTTTTATTATTATTATTTAAATTTGATTGTATCATGTCAACATTTGAAGCAAAAACAGAATTGACTGAAATCAGCTTTGTGAAATTATAATAAAACCTGCATAAAACAAAATCAGCAGACAGGCTGAATTTCACTCTCTGACAGCAGGTGGCGCTTATGAAAGAGCAGTGATAAGAGGGGAAAATGCAGTCGAAACTTCTCTTAAGCCAGTTCCTTTCAGAAATAGATTCATATAAACCCCCACCGCAATATTTATATTTTTTATCCAATAAACAGTGAGCTTGCTCTGCCTGTACAATATTTTCTTTGTTTGCATCTGTTAATTTGAATCCTTGCTTGCAAGAGATAAACCTATGAACTTTCACTTTGGCGGAAACTGCAGTTGAGCTTTTATTTTGGCGGAAAACTCCAGCTTCTGTGAAAAGAGGTTTACAAATGGCTCATTTCAAATCTAACGAAATACTGTCAACATTTGACCATTAAAATGTTGAAAATGATGCTAATGTGAAAACAAAGTGTAACTGGTGCCCGTGGCGGTCTCAGATGCGTGCTAAACTCACAGCACATTCAAAAACAGACTTCACTGTGAACGAAGCCGCTCTGAGACGCCAAAAACACCGGATCACGAGCTGCGAGTGCACGCTTGGCTTTGAAACACACAGCACAAACAGGCTTGATGAAGAGAGAGCCATATTACACTTAGTCCGTTTGATGCTTTGCGAAAGCAATGCCACGAAGCAACGTTGAAGACCTTTTATGTTATAATGAAGAGTATAAATATATTTATACAAACGTATGCGCCCTCCAGAAGCTTGCGTTCTGCAAGTGAACGACGTCTTGTGGTGCCATCCCAAAGAGGTACCAAATCACTCTCACGGACCTTTTCCTGGACTGTGCCCAGCTGGTGGAATGACCTCCCGATCTCAATTCCAACAGCTGAGTCTTTAGCCATTTTCAAAAAACATCTAAAGACACATCTTTTTCGCCAGCACCTGACTAACTAATACTAACACTTACCTATTCTATTTAAAAAAAATGAAAAAAATCCTAGCTACGTGTTCTGTGCTAGACTAACTGAGACTTGTCATGGCACTTGTATACTGTTGCTTTCTTGATGGTCTGATTGCTTCTATTGTTCTCCTCATTTGTACGTCGCTTTGGATAAAAGCGTCTGCTAAATGATTAAATGTAAATGTAAATATATTTCCGGGTTATTATGAAACTGTGGTGGGACAGATTATACTATGGCGGGCTGCCACAGACTAGCTAATGAATGGGAAACACTGCATACTGACATACGTTTTTATGTAATAACTTCTCATTGTCACACAGCCTGTTGGGAGCTACAAATACTATTAAAGTGTGAGAATTAACTTGCGCTAGTCTACGGATGCGCACATGACCGCTGCACATACTAGGTGCTTCAGATTAAATCTTCAGCGGTCTAACAGCGCTCGTCAGTGTCAAAATGACTGAGATGGCCAATCAAATCAAAGTAGGCGGGGTTTTCCATCCACAGATGCTGAGCGCGAAGCGTCAGTTTAATGTTGAAAGAGAGCGAGGTAAGATGAAGCTGCAAATCATTTAATATTAGTCGACTGTGAGAATCGTCTGCGTGTCGCTCTCTACAATCAATGAATCTTAGTTTAGTTACTTAAAACAGCGATTGTACCCCCTCGTTGCTGAGAAATATAATGTAGCAATTCAGTATCAATTAATAAAAGTCATGTGGCAGCACTGACAAGAAGTTTATGAGCTTTTCTGAATGTTACGTCGTTCATTGGTAGTTCATGTTAGTTCACAGTGCATTAACTAATGTTAACAAACACAACATTTGATTTTAATAATGCATTAGTAAATGTTGAAATTAACATTAAGATTATTAATGCTGCAGAAGTATTGTTCATTCTTAGTTCATGTTAACTACACTAGTTAAGTAAGGAATAATTGACGACGGGCCGTTGAATTATTAGAAAAATAATGCACACCCGAGGTGGTGATGCGGCCACGACATGAAGCGGAGTGGCCGTTACACCTCGCATGTGCATTATTTTTCTAATAATTCAACAGTCTGGAGTCAATTATTCCGCTTATACCTCAACACATCGATGAGATGATATATTTCAAGGGATTCGTCTGGTTTTTGTACTTAAATCGCTATTGTGAGTTCTACCGCATCTCATCCATCGCCTCCGTTGCTAATTCCAAAACGTTATTTTAGACCTAGTAACTGAGACTTGAGCCGTTGATAACAGACAAATGCAGTTAATAACTAAGTTATGAGAGAGAGAAAGAAAGAGATTGAGTGTGTGTGAATTAGCCTAACGTTACCTCTCTGAGTCTGTCTCTCATCAGTGTTCGGCAGCAGCGTCCCTACTAGTGAAATTTTAAGTTCATTTTCCTCACGAACAGTGCCATTGTTATCTCGCTTCGCTTGTGAGAAATGTCATGTACTTTTAAGTTGCTAAACTATTTACTGACAAAGTCGTCAGAGCAGCGTTAACAACATTAGCGCGTATGTTTTCATGTGTGTGAACTGTGTAGGTCTGCGAGGGAGAGAGAGTGGGATAAATAATAGTATGCGCTTTATGTACATAATAAAACATAATTTTGTGGCAAACCATGGAAATGATCTGTCGTTTTTATCCCATTGCTTACTATATTTATGTATTTGGCCAGTGTCTTGTTGGTTTTGGTTGTATTGCTGTTCTAAGACCTTTTGAAATAACTGAAACCATTTGGCGAAGTGATACGGAACTGTATTGCGGTCAAGAGCTGCCTGGAACTACGTTTGCCGTGCGTTTCCCTGAAAATAATTGCACACCTTAGAACGTTCGTCAGCCAATCAGATTCAAGCATTCAACGGCCCCGTACTATAACTAATGTTAATTAATTAACCTTATTGTTAAGTGTTACCCTTTATATAAATGTATCTATGCAATTAAGCCACAATACCAACTACCAATAGGAGGTTTCCGGCCAACAGCAAAAATTGGGTATGAGGTAATTTGAGGTAAATCCAGCCCTGTACATGATACTGATTTTTGTTGTAGAATAAACAATTAAACTGAACTACTATTATGCCTGTCTATCTGCTTGACTGACAGTTTTATTGATCACTGAGAGCAATGACTTGGTATGATGTCGGTTCAATATAAAAATGAATTTTTTAAAAATAGAATCAGAATCAGAATGAGCTTTATTGCCAGATATGTTTGCACATACAAGGAATTTGTTTTAGTGACAGTAGCTCCACAGTGCGACAGAATGACAGCGACAGGACACAGATAATAAAAAAATAATGTACAAATATACAAAATGGACAATATACTAAATAGACAGACAATTCAGTATGTACAGGTATGTTAGGTGCAAACTTGAAATGTAATAAGTATGTGTGTTAAATACAACCCCAAATCAGAAAAAGTTGGGACAGTATGGAAAACGCAAATAAAAAAAGAAAGTAGTGATTTCTAAATTTACTTTGACTTGTATTTCATTGCAGACAATATGAACACAAAAAATTTCATGTTTTGTCTGGTCAACTTCATGTCATTTGTAAATATACATCCTTTCCTGTCATTCGGACCTGCAACACATTCCAAAAAAAGTTGGGACAGGAGCAATTTAGGGCTAGTAATGAGGTAAATTGGTTAAATAATGATGTGATTTGAAACAGTTGATGTCAACAGGTGATTGTAATTATGATTTGGTACAAAAGCAGCATCCAAGAAAGGTCTAGTCCTTTAGGAGCAAAGATGGGCCGAGGATCGCCAGTTTGCCAACAAATACGTGAGAAAATTATTGAAATGTTTAAAAACAATGTTCCTCAAAGAAAGATAGGAAGATATTTGGATATTTCACCTTCAACAGTGCATAACATAATTAAAAGATTCAAGGAATCTGGAGGAATTTCAGTGCGTAAAGGACAAGGGCACAAGCCTAAGCTGAACAACCGTGATCTCCGATCCCTCAGGTGGCACTGCATCAAGAATTGTCATTCATCTATAAGCGATATCACCACATGGGCTCAGGACTACTTTGGCAAACCTTTGTCAAGTACCACAATACGTAGTTACATCCACAAATGCCAGTTAAAACTGTACTGTGCCAAAAGGAAGCCCTATGTTAACAGTGTCCAGAAGCGCTGTCGACTTCTCTGGGCTCGGAGGCATCTGGGATGGACCATCACACAGTGGAAACGTGTACTGTGGTCAGATGAATCAGTATTTCAGGTATTTTTTGGGAGGAAAGGACGCCGTGTGCTCCGGACCAAAGAAGAAAAGGATCATCCAGACTGTTACCAGCAACAAGTCCAAAAGCCAGGGTCTGTCATGGTATGGGGTTGTGTCAGTGTCAAAGGTAACTTGCACTTCTGTGATGGCACCATTAATGCTGAAAAGTACATAGAGATTTTGGAGCACAATATGCTGCCTTCAAGAAGACATCTTTTCCAGGGACGTCCATGCATATGTCAACAAGACAATGCAAAACCACATTCTGCACACATTACAAAGTCCTGGCTGCGGAGGAAGAGGGTACGGGTACTTGACTGGCCCGCCTGCAGTCCCGACCTTTCTCCAATAGAGAATGTGTGGCGCATTTTGAAGCACAAAATGCGACAACGAAGACCCCGTACTGTTGCCCACCTTAAGACTTGTTTGCAGGAAGAATGGGACAAAATTACACCTGAAACACTTCATCACTTGGTGTCTTCAGTCCCTAAACGTCTTTTAAGTGTTGTGAAAAGGAATGGCAACATTACAAAGTGGTAAATGCTTTACTGTCCCAACTTTTTTTGGAATGTGTTGCAGGTCTGAATGACAGGAAAGGATGTATATTTACAAATGACATGAAGTTGACCAGACAGAACATTAAATATTTTGTGTTCATATTGTCTGCAATGAAATACAAGTCAAAGTAAATTTTGAAATTTTCTTTTTTTATTTGCGTTTTCCATACTGTCCCAACTTTTTCTGATTTGGGGTTGTAAAAAATAAAAAGCGTGACAGTGTTGTGTGTTTAATGTTTATTGTTAAGAGTTCAAGTGTTCATGAGATGGATTGCCTGAGGGAAGAATCTGTTCCTGTGTCTGGTCGTTCTGGTGCTCAGAGCGCTGTAGCATCGACCAGACGGCAACAGTTCAAAGAGGGAGTGTGCTGGATGTGAGGGGTCCAGAGTGATTTTGCCAGCCCTTTTGCTCACTCTGGATAAATACAGTTCTTGGAGAGTAGGGAGGGTTGTACCAATGATTCGCTCAGCAGTCCGGACTACCCTCCGTAGTCTTCTGTGGTCAGATTTGGTAGCTGAGCTGAACCAGACAGTTATTGATGTGCAGAGGACGGATTCAATGATGGCACAGTAGAACTGTTTCAGCAGCTCCTGGGGTAGGTTGAACTTCCTCAGCTGGTAAAGGAAGTACAACCTCTGCTGGGCCTTTTTGACAATATGTGAGTGTCCCACTTCAGGTCCTGAGAAATTGTGGTGCCCAGGAATCTGAATGACTCCACTGCAGTCACAGTACTGTTCATGATGGTGAGTGGGGGGAGAGCAGAGGTGTTTCTCCTGAAGTCCACGATCATCTTCACTGTTTTGAGCATGGAGGTGATAGATGATAAGTAGCTTAGATGTTGTAAGCTACTTTTGCCATGTTGCTGTAGCTTAGCTTGCTACGTTTCCCAGGGCTGTAGTTTTAGTGTAGTGAAGCTTAATTTAATGAAGAGTAACTGTTAGCTTAGCTCACTACATTTTCCAAGTAGCTTGCCCAACACTGCATGCTCCTAAAACCAAACACTTCTCACTGTACTCCTCCTCTAGCAACAACAGAACATTTTGGATAATTTTGGATCCGAAATGACTTGGTCTCTTGAGACCAGAGTATGGATTCCCAGAAGTCTCTATTTTGTAGATATGGGCCTTGGAAGAGGTTACATGAGTTTATTTTGCTTTGGCTACAGTAGGGTAATTCTAGTGGTGACAACAACCATGCATGTCACTTCTGCAGGCTGTGTCATACTCTGTGAGATAAAGTGTCACTCTTTTCATAGCTTTTGCCGGCTCTGAGACACTTGCATGTTATTTCTCCTGCACTTTTTCTAGCAAAAATTCACTCATCACTAAATGAAAACTTAAAGTAAAGACCTGATTATTTCAGGAGCCTTGTCACAAGTCCATTTTTTTAATGTCTGCTACTTCTGCTATATTTTCACACTTAAAACAATAATTTGGTATTCCTCTTGTACCATTGTTCTTTTATGCTAAGGAATAAGTCACCTAACAGTTCTCTCTCAACTGGTTCCACTGCTGCCAGCATTAAGTCTGAGTATGAATCAGTGGGCTATGTAACACTTTTAATTGTCAGGAAATTACTGGTCTTTAAAAGGTTTGGTTCAATATACTCACCTGTTGATCAAAAATAGCCTTGAACATTTTTTTTTGTAACTTTCAGGAGGGTGTACTCACTTTTGCAACACAACATTTGATCACTTTGATAAGAAAATCTTATTTTGCTGAATAATTTTGACATTCTTCTTTGGTAATTGATCAAGCAGGCTTGTTGGAACATTATCTCCAAAGAACCCTAACGTGTCATCTAAGTAAAGAGTATTTGCTGAATTTGTTAAGTATTAGAGGGGGCGTACTCATTTATGCTGTGCACTGTAATTACTTTGCAATTACATACAAAACAAAACGAATTTATTATCTGAAACAGTAGTATAAGCTGTTTTGGGAGAAGGGGGGAAAAAAGACGGGCTCGTGTCGGAGTAGGGCCAAGAATTCTGATAAGGCTAGGACCTATATTTGAGGCCCGTGCCGGCCTCTACCCAGCGCTACCAAATCTACTTCTGGTGCCACCATCTGTAGAACTTAGGGGCGCTGCTCTCACACGTTAGTCTGGAGCCCTGCACTGTTACATCAGGGATAACTTTTATGTTCACATTTCTCAGCTTTTTACAATTTACTGAAAATGAACCATTTTTAATTTTATTTCAGAGTTGACTGAAGAAAAAGTGGAGAATGAAGAATCAAATGAAGTTGAGGAGAAAAATAATGTCAAAACTGGAGAAAAATATTTGAGTTGCTCTCAAACCAAACAGAAAGATGTAATGAACAGAGGAGCCAATAAATCTTTCACCTGCACTCGGTGTGGAAAGAGTTTGACATGCAAAACAAGTTTTGAGCATCACATGAGAGTTCATACCGGAGAGAAACCGTACACTTGTGATCAGTGCGGGAAGAGTTTCACACAATCAGCACACCTTAAGGGCCACGTGAACATCCACACTAGAGAGAAACTGTACGCATGTGCTCAATGCGGCAAAACATTTTCGAGGGCTTCATATCTGAGAACACACCTGAAAGTTCATATAAAGGAGAAGCCGTATTCATGTCATTTGTGTGGTAACAGTTTTTTGTGTCTACAAAATTTGAAAGCACATCAGAAAATACATACTGCTGTGAGAGAGTACATGTGCTTTGAGTGTGGGATGACTTTTACTTCAGCAGAGTGTTTAAAACAGCATGAGATGATTCACACTGGAGAAAAAACGTATGAGTGTTCACACTGTGACAAGAGATGTATTCAGTCAGGAGACCTGAAAACACATGAGAGGATCCACACTGGAGATAAACCTTATAAGTGTTCACACTGTGACATGAGATTCAATAATTCATCACATCTGAAATCACATGAGAGGATCCACACTGGAGATAAACCTTATAAGTGTTCACACTGCAACAAGAGATTCAGTCTGTCATCAAATCTGAAAAGACATGAGAGGATCCACACTGGAGAGAAACTTTATAAGTGTTCTCACTGTGATGTGATATTTATTCAGTCAGGAGACCTGAAAACACATGAGATGATCCACACTGGAGATAAACCTTATAAGTGTTCACACTGTGACAAGAGATTCAGTGTGTCATCAAATCTGAAAACACATGAGAGGATCCACACTGGAGATAAACCTTATAAGTGTTCACACTGTGACAAGAGATTCAGTGTGTCATCAAATCTGAAAAGACACGAGAGGATCCACGCTGGAGAATAACCATATCACTGCACTGCATGTGGGAAGCATTTTTTTGTGAACAATTTATTTTTTTTATTTAAAGGCAAACTCAAACACACACAAAAAATAAATAACATACAGTGATACAAAAACTACACATCAAAAAGAAGAAACAAAGTGACACACAAAAAACTAAAACATGCACCATGTAGAATATCAGAATGAATCAGACCATTTAAGAATCGAAGAATCGATCAGATTGGTGTTAGAACCACCACAAGAGCAAATTCCACAGAGAGGCCCTAATAAAACAGGACCATGTCATAAATCAGATCCTTAGCGCCAGCCCGTCTGAAGCAAGCGAACCAACCAACTCTGTCAGTGAGCAGCTTGCAAAAGTAGAACAAAAGGAACACTTATTGATAATTCCAACTGAGGAAGTTGGAATTGGGGCAAGTAATCAAGATTAATGGTCAAAGAGATGCACCGTGTGACCATAACATGTAAATCTGTGATAGAAATCACGAGCTACAGACTTGCTTTGATTGGTTCCCCCACAAGACAAAGACTGAGACTGAAATTCCTCTCTCTGGTCTTCACAGAACATGTATTTTGTTCTACATAGAACTACACAGAGACTTTCTTTTTCTTATGCACCTAAAATCATCTTAAAAGGACTTATGAGCAACTAATTATTTCAACTAATCAACTAAATCATGTATATAACCCACACAATTAGCTATCATGTTAATCACATATTGTGTATGTCTTTTTAATAATTATTGAATAGCTGAAGGATTCATATGCATGTTTGGTATGTATGAGTTTGAAAAATCATGCTTGAAATGTGTATTTCAATTACTTCTTTGTCAAATGTATCATATTCTGGTTATAGAAATCACATCCAAAAGTATACTTTGCATGAGCGTGTAAAGTTCAGACATGTGACTGACCAGATAACATGCTGATTTTATGGATGGGGAGGAGAAACGAGCTAAGATCATTATCTAATTGGTCAAGACACCCATTGGAACGTGTCCAAAAGCCGAGTTTAAAAACTCAGGACATCGTCAAATCTGCCTCTTCTTCTTTTTGCTTTTGACTTTTGCCACCGCATTTCGACACTGCTTTTTAGTGCTCTTTGAGCGTGCTCTGGCTTACATGCCAGCTGCTACCACGATGTGAAGAAAACCCACTTAGTCTTGTTACATCCTTTTATTCTTTTACTTTAGTAGAATAGTCTTTTACTTTAGTAGAAAGAATAGTCTCTTTTCTTTCCTTTGAGTTTCGTGTACAAAAGTTAATTTTGCTGCAAAGTTCAACGCCGACTGCACCCACTTCAAACTTCAACCAGACCACAACTTCAGCCAATGCCCAAGACTTCACTACTAACGCCCACTGAATTGTCAGCCAATCAGCAACCTCGGGAAACCCCCTTTCTGCAAAGAAGACACAAAAGGGAACCCCTTAACACAAAGGAAACACCAAATAACCTCCAGATTCTAACTGAGCTGGTGCATTTAATATACATTTTAGCCTCGTCGAGAAACTCAATGCGAGGGTTAAATAAGTGATTGATGGGTGTTCAGGTTTATGCAATTGCATATTGCTATAAACTTGGGATTTCACATTTTCATTCTCTAAACTCATCCTTTCCTCACTTTCTCTCTTTTTGCAACCTGTGTGAATGTGTGTTCATGTGTTAGATTAGTTTACATGTCTTAGATTTATCCAATAAAATCTTATTTATATTGAAAAGAGAAGTATCTTGTGTTTTGTGCTTACAAGTTAATGTCTTAAACTGCCGATCTTGTTACTGTGCTATTAAATGATGTTTTCACTATATTTTGGATTTTAATATCCAGTGCAGAGTTGATGTTATACGGCTCGTTCAGTGAATCGCTGCTGACTCAGTGATCAGCCGTGAAACAGTAAGTCTGTTCAAATTCTGTTCATAAAATCATAAATGATTCCCTTTGAGCTAAATTGACCTGTTTCCCTTACATTACATTACAACCGAGTGTATCCCGTGGACATAAACTGCAATTTAGGAAAGGCGATACATGCTGACGGAAGCGCCCAAAAATGGACAGACAAAGTCCATGCAGCAATTTCAAATTGATCATCCGATGATCTGGGCTCTTCGAGGATGATGTGATTGTCTCCCAAATCTGATCAGAAAATCCTTAGTTCAGATAGTTGTTATGGACAATGGTCTGCATGATTGTTTGAGGAGAAAAGAGCAAACAACTGAAGAAGAAACAACAGAATTATCAATGGGGAGAATAATTTTTCACAAGGAATGTACAGGAAATTCTGTCAGCATTATCACCATTTCTGTCTAAAATGGAAATATTTAAATTTCTTCAAACAGTTATCAAAACACCTTTAGTTTTATTGTCAGTAGCAACAAAGGAGACCACCTCGTAATATTTATTATTGCATCTATGAACATCATCCTTCCACAAATGAGCTTTCTGGATCAAAGCAATGACAACCTTTTTTCGTCGCAGTAGTTCTAAAAAACTTGTAGGTTTATGGGGGCCATTTAAACCATTGACATTACAACTAATTATATTAATTTCAGCCATTACTATCAAACAAACAAGTGAACTAAACAAATTAGAGAAAGTTATACCACAGCAAATGAATTAACTGAAGTCTGCCTTTAAAAACCCATTAACATAAGGAAAACCCACCCCATAAAACTTTTACAGACTGGGGTGAAAACTGTTCATTAGTGATACCCAGGCCCGGATTAACACAGTGTAGTGCCCCAGGGTGACTACATTTAAAGTGCCCCCCCCGCCATACAACTCACATGCTAGCGCAACATGAACATCTCATACTAAATATCTTTATTTCCATCATAAACGGCATGTATGAGGACTACATGCAAAACCATGTCTAAAAATAACATTGCAAACATACCAAATAAAAGACTGTTGCAAACAACCATATGAACAACTGAATTCAGCACCACAGAGACGCACAGCAGCAAAACACACCCACTGAACTTCACAAGCATCTCTAAGCAACCAGCTAAAAGAGAAAACCGTTCCACAAATTCCAAATGGACAACAGCGTCACATATTTGCCTAAAAATAATGGTAAATAAGCCTTACCTTTAGCAGAACATCTTTTTTCTCGACTTTGTGCATGCAAAATCGTTAATTAAATCCTTAAAGTCCATTCCCTTGACTAGTTCGGATTCAATAGCCAGTAGGGAGAGAGCAGACAACCGCTTCTGTCTCATGGTTGTCCTGAGTTCATTCTTTACTCTTTTAAGTTGAGAAAAGGATCTCTCGCCCTCGCAGTTGGTAACGGGCAGGGTTAAGAATAGTCTGAGTGCAACGAATACACTTGGGAAAGTAGTCTGTAACCCATTTTTTCGTAGAATTTGCAGCATATCTTCTGGTGAACGATTTTTATCTTCCTGCACAAAATTCTTGTACTGAAGAAGTTCATCTCCAAAGTCTTTGTCCAGGTCATCTGGATATGTGGATGAGAGCACACCATCAGTCTGTATCGGTATCAAACAAAACCCCAAATAGTCCATTCAAGTCCCTGTATGCATCAATGCGTTTAGCAAGACAGGACAGCAATCTGTCAATGATCACATTATATGTTTTCACCTTAAATCGCTGACTTCCATTTAGGATCTTGTCATTCTCCGTGGATTCATCTGCAAATATTTTCTCCCCCGCTGTGTCTCGTGTTGATAGAATTGAGTCACACACTTCATGCCCCGAGATGACTTTTCGAACTGAGAAAATTGATCTCTGAGTGTTGCCACAAACGAATGCAGAGATTCCAGCAATGGCTGTGCAGTATCTAAGTCTATGTCACGCTTCTGCAATGCGTCACTTGTGGCTTTGAACCTACTCAGCACAGTATCCCATAGATTCGCCATTATTGATGTCTCCAGTTTGTCAAGTTTATGACAGAGCACAGCAGCCTCACGCTTTGCGTCATTCTTCTCCTCTGCGAATCTTCCCAAGGCCTCTCTAATTGCACTGTAGTTTTCTCTCAAAGCTTTGGTGGAGTCAGCTCTACAACTCCATCTATTATTTGACAGTGGTTTAAGAGTACAGCTGGTCTTCACATCCTTGTTGTTAAATATCTGACTCCAACGGTGAGGGGATGCGGCACAAAATGCATAGAGTGACTGAAGTAGATCAAAGAAAACACTCGCATCTTTACAGCTGTTGTCAATGCTGTTTACACCAACAAGATTAAGCGAATGTCCAGCACAAGGCACATAATGAATCAGAGGGTTTATTTTTTTCAGATGTGCCTGAAGACTGTTATATTTATCAGCCGTGTTACTGGCATTGTCGTAACTTTGTCCCCGGCAATTTGACAAGTCTAACCCCAGATCATGAACCATTTTTATTACGCATTCAGCGAGACTTGCTCCAGTATGGCTGTGAATAGGCTCGAAACCAATGAATCTCTTCACCACTTTCCCTTCCTCGCTGACAAATCTAAAAATGAATGTCAACTGGTCAACGCACGACATATCAGGGGTTGAGTCTACGATGACTGAGAAATACTTGGCATTCTGTAGTTCCTCTGCAATTGTTTTCTTTACTTTCTCGCCCATTAAGCAAATTAACTCCTCACAAACAGTCGATGACAGGTATGATGTTGTCCCTCGTCCCTTTTGACCATACTTTTCTAAGTGTTCTCTTAAAAATGGATCAAACTGTGCTATAAGTTCCAGCAATCCAAGGTAATTGCCATTACTTGATGAGCACAAATGTTCATCATCGCCTCTGAATGGTAGGCCTCTCTCACTCAAGAATTTAATTACAGCCACAATGCGTCTCAAGACGTCCTTCCAATATTTACATTTACATTTACATTTATGCATTTAGCAGACGCTTTTATCCAAAGCGACTTACAGTGCATTCAGGCTATACATTATTATTTTTTTCTAAGTATGTGTGTTCCCTTTCGAGGGAACTTCGAACTGCGTCCTCTAGGGGTCGCTATGGGGAACGCCATCAGCGTGACCCGTGTCTGAAGCATACATACAAAAACACCACCTGTTGGCCGGCGACAGCCTATGACGTCACTACCGGTGCGAACCACAGTATAAAGGGGCGCCGGGAAAATACGTCATCCATCTTCTTCGTCTTCAATGACTGTTTTGTTTGAGGCGTGCATTCTACTGGTAAGAACAATTTTCTACTCTTACTATGGCGAGCACTAGCAAGGCGTTTAAGAGATGTGTGCATCCGTGTCCTCGTTATTTGACACCTGATGACACACACGATCTTTGCGTCTTTTGTTTGGGCGAGGAGCACACACGCGATGTTCTTGAGGGAGCAATCTGCGTGCACTGTGAGTGTTTCCGCTGGTCTGTCTCTCTTTTCGAGGAAGGAGGGGCAGCCGTCTGCTTCCCGCGGTTCAAGACCCACTGTTGCCGAGGCACGGAGGGGAATGAGCTCGTGGGGCTCACAGGCGGAGCTGGCTGATGAGTTAGAGAGGGGGCTTTCCTTCTCGTGCTCGTCGGCCGCGAACGAGGGTGAGCCGCTGGATGATGATGATGCAATCTCGCTTACATCTGATCCAGCGGCTGGTGCTCTGCTGGGTTATGCCCAGGAAGAGCAGGAGATGTCTGAGGGCGAAGAAGCTGAGGCTCAATCCTCCTGCCCTGCGTATGACGAGTTACTGGAGGTTATGGAACGCGCCACGGCGAGGCTTGACTTGCCGTGGAAGCGGGCCAAAATGGTGGCGCCGCGGGGTCGTCTCGATGAGCGTTATCTTTCTGGCCATAGTCCCCCAGCTCGAGTGAGCCTTCCATTTCTTCCAGATCTCCATGCGGAGGTTGAGAGGGAATGGAAAAAGCTGTTTTCTGCTCGCATTCAAAGGTTTCGGCATACCAGTTATGCTAACGTGGAGGGGATGCGTGAAAACGGCTATGAGAGGATGCCGCCTGTGGAAGAGACGCTGGCCAGCTATCTCTCCGTGGGCGAGACATCCTCTATTAAGGCGCCCTCCTTGCCATGTAAGCCCCTTCAGGAAACATCTCGCTTAAATGGCAAGGCATACGCAGCAGCAGGTCAGGCTGTCGCTTCGTTGAACACGATGGCGGTGCTTCAGGCTTACCAGGCTGATCTGCTGAAATTCAATTCAAGTTTATTTGTATTTGTATTTACGATACAATCGTTGCAAAGCGCTTTACAGGAAATTAAGTTTCTACAATATATTTATACATTGTAGAAACTTAATATATTACCTTATGGCAAAATTTGTTAATTCTGCATGTTGTTGGGGGATCAGAGGTTGGCATCCTCTGAGGTCCTCCGAGGGGTCGGCATCATCTCTTCTCAGGTGTTTGGTCATCTCAGATCACTTAAGGGCTGGATCCAGACTGAAGCTTGTGTAATTCCAAGTTACCACGGGATGTTAATCCCGTGGCAGAAACAGAGAAACAAAGAGACATAATTAGCGTAGCTGTTGTTCCATCCAAGCAAAAATTATTTGTTCAACCCAAGCTAAAGAATAATAATGTGCGTTTGATCAGATATAACTGCAGTACAAGATTATGAGATGCATTATATGAATGCTTGGCTAAAGAGATGTGTCTTTAATCTAGATTTAAACAGAGAGAGTGTGTCTGAACCCCGAACGTTATCAGGAAGGCTATTCCAGAGTTTGGGAGACAAATATGAAAAAGCTCTACCTCCTTTAGTGGACTTTGCTATTCTAGGTACTACCAAGAGTCCAGAGTTTTGCGACCTTAGGGAGCGTGATGGATTGTAGCGAGATAGAAGTCTCGTTAGGTACGCAGGAGCTAAACCATTTAGGGCCTTATAGGTAAGTAATAATATTTTGTAACTGATACGGTACTTAATAGGTAGCCAGTGCAGAGACTGTAAAATTGGGGTAATATGATCATATTTTCTTGACCTGGTAAGGACTCTAGCCGCTGCATTTTGGACTACCTGTAGCTTGTTTATTGAAGATGCAGGACAATCACCTAGCAGTGCATTACAATAGTCCAGTCTAGAGGTCATGAATGCATGAACTAGCTTTTCTGCATCAGAAACAGGTAACATGTTCCTTAGCTTGGCAATGTTTCTAAGATGGAAGAATGCTGTTTTTGTAACATTGGAAATATGTTTTTCAAAAGACAATTTGCCTGTAAACCAATTTTTGACTGTAGAGGAAGTAACAGGACATCCGTCTAGTTGCAAATTGTAATCCAAGAGATTCTGTGTACTGTTATTTGGTCCAATAAGTAATATCTTGAAAGACTTGGATAAGGGTCAGGGCTTGTCACCTGATGAGGTGGCTGAGCTGTGCCGCACCACGGATTTGGCTCTCCGTACCACTAAGCAGGCCGCCACTGCTATGGGCAGGTCTATGGCGGCCATGGTGGTAACGGAGAGACATCTGTGGGTGAACCTGGCAGACATCGGGAGGAAAGAGAAGGGTTTTCTGCTCGATGCTCCGGTTTCGCCTTCCAAGCTTTTCGGTACCTCCGTCGAGACGGTGGTCGAGAAGTTTAGGGAGGCGAAGGCGCGCTCAGCAGCCTTCAAATCCTTCATTCCCAGAAGGTCCAGGTCTGAGCCCGAACAACGCAGGGGTCCTGACCCATCTCCATCTGAGGATCAGAGATGGGCACAGAGGACTAGTGTTGCGGCCCGTGCCCCTCCCCCGCCTGCGGGTAGGGCTAGATGGTGGTGCGGGTCAAAGAGAGATAGGCAAGACCTGAGAGAGGTGATCCAGACGAAGCGTTCGCAACGCTCTTGTCCGGACCAGGGTGAGTGAAACTTCTACTCCTTTCCCCACGGGGGGGGGGGGGTCACAGTATCGGCCCTCATCTTCCCCTCTCTAATTCCCCTGCAACCACGGGTTACTCCACCTGACCGGGGTTAGGTGGAAACCTAGAATCTGCGCAAACACATTGCAGTCTCTATGCTGGACTTATGATGTTTTGGTTAAGTTCTATGTTTCACAGAAACTACCTTACTGATGGTCCGGACTCGACTCTTCGGACTTCGCCTCCGGTACTGGTCTCATGCGCAGGAACTATGGATGGGTGAAGTACGATCCAGTTCTACGGAAAAACTGGTATTGTGTAACCATTCTTTGCAGTATTTCTGGGAACCTGTCGGGGTTTTTGTGTTTACCTGTTTCTTTCGACTCAGTTCAGTGATGACCTCACTCGTCGATACTAGATCCAGGCTGGGATGAGACCCCTGGATCGTGTGGCCCAGTCGTAGGTCTCTGTGGAGCCAACTTGGTTAGCAGGTCCCCAGAACGGCAATTCCAGGACCTGCGGGTCTTTTTAAAAATATCATTCTGGACAGGGGACACCGCCTTTTGAGGAAGGTGCATGGCTATCTGAGGATATCTATATACTAGCTCAGGGACCTGCTCCCCTCTCGGGGGTTTTAAGTAGCATCTCCCTGAGCCCTTGCCTAGAGTGTTCCCCTGCTAGGATTGTGGCTACTGGAGGGCTACTGAGGTTTCAGGTAGTGGCTAGCATTGCTCCCCTCACCATAGAGGGTCACCTATGAGCATGCCGCTCCCCTCTGAGCGTCTGGGTTCCCTCTCGTGTGAGAGTTGAGTTCCCCGATCTCTGGAGCTGTCACAGCAGCCTCATGCTCTCCTGGTTGGTCGAGCCAGCATTGCTCCCCTCACCATGAGGGTCACCTATGAGCATGCCGCTCCCTTCTGAGCGGTTGAGTTCTCTCTCATGCTGAGAGTTGAGTTCCCCGCTCTCCGAAGCTTTCACAGTAGCCTCATGCTCTCCTGGTTGGTCGAGCCAGCATTGCTCCCCTCACCATAGAGGGTCACATATGAGCATGCCGCTCCCTTCTGAGCGATTGAGTTCCCTCTCATGCTGAAAGTTAAGTTCTCCGCTCCCCAGAGCTCTGACAGCATATGGTAAGTGTGCACGCTAAGTCTCTGTGCACTTTTCTAAAACCCACGTTGTGGTAAGATCCTAAAATCCTCTAAAATCCTGGTTCTAAACGTTCTAAAATCCTGTACGGTAAGAGTTACGCGCTGCGGCTTCGTGCTCTTTCTTTGAGTTGGTCAGGCCCCGGTTTTCACCTTGAGCCCCACTCTACCTATGTATAGAGCATATAGCCCCTCATGTTAGAGGGTCGTTTATGAGCACACTGCTCCCTGCCGAGGTAGGTTGCTCTTCTTGTCGGTCGAGATAGCATCGCTCCCCTCACCATAGAGGGTCACCTATGAGCAACGCTATTCCCTTCCGAGCACTGTGACTCCGCTCTCCAGTGCTGTCAAGTCAGCAGCTTCAGGTTGTTAGGCCTCTTTAGGCCTCCCTGTTGAGTTGCTCACTTTGCGGCTCCCTAGAACAGTTTAAATCCATGTTATGGTAAGTGCACACGCTAAGTCTCTGTGCACTTTCTAAAAATCCACGTTGTGGTAAGGTCGCACATCAAGTGTTTTGCGTTCTTTCTAAAATCCTGTATGGTAAAGGTTATGCGCTGCGGCTTCGTGCCTTTTATTTGAGTTGGTCAGGCCCCAGTTTCGCCTTGGGCCCCACTCTACCTATGTATTACAGTGATACTGACTTGAACAGGGTGTTGCTACCAAGGGTCTGTTGAGACAGTTCCCTCAGTGAGCTCATGCAGAGCAAGCGGTAGCCCCTGGGTGACAGGCCAGGATCTAGCTACTATCCTAGGCACTTGGCCATATCCCCTTAAAGGAATCTTTCTTATGATTCTAAGCCTTCAAGCTCTACCTTGGGTCCGGGAGTCCCGGCCCTTAACAGGTAAGTTCCAGGGTATGCAGCTCAGGTTTTTTGGCCGTAGGGAATAATGTCACTGACAGCCGTCTAACCGTCCCAGGGGCAACTCACTTAGCCGGGTAGAGTTGGTACCTAGTGCTCGCCTCTTGTGCTTGGCTTGCACTCCCCTCAGCATGGTGGCGTGGGTATTCTGTTCCCCATAGTGACCCCTAGAGGACACAGTTCGAAAGTTCCCTCGAAAGGGAACGTCTCAGGTTACGTATGTAACCATGGTTCCCTGAGAGTCGGGAACGAGACACTGCGTCCTCTAGGCGCGGTGCCATGCTTCGGACGCAAGCTTCAGACAAAGAAGTGGATGACGTATTTTCCCGGCGCCCCTTTATACTGTGGTTCGCGCCGGTAGTGACGTCATAGGCTGTCGCCGGCCAACAGGTGGTGTTTTTGTATGTATGCTTCAGACACGGGTCACGCTGACGGCGTTCCCCATAGCGACCCCTAGAGGATGCAGTGTCTCGTTCCCTACTCTCAGGGAACCATGGTTACATACGTAACCTGAGAAGTTCCCTGGGAATTGAACCCATGACCTTTTGCACTGCTAACGCAATGCTCTACCACTGAGCCACAGGAACAATATTTGCCCTCAGCATCCCTCTGCCGCCTGAGCGAAGCATCCACAGTGCCCACATTCTTCGTTCTGTGCAGTAAAGTCAGCATGCTGTGCCTATGGTTTGCACTCTTCTCATGGTCCGAAATTCGCTCAGGATGTTTCCAGTCAGAGAACCCAGACGTAAAAGCATTACGTTGCGATGATAGCAGCTTACAGGCAAAGCAGTAAACCATACCTGCTGATGGTGAGTAAATTAACCACTCTCTAGACACTACCTCGCTGTTTGGGAGGCAACAATGCAATAAATCATTGGTAAGTGATCGCGTTTTACCTCCAATACCGATGTCCCGCACAGATGCTGGGTATTTAGGCACCCCATTCTGAAAGGCCGCAGGACCTTGAGAAATAGCAGCTTCCCTGACGTGGTCTGTGATAGCTCCCCATAGTTCAGGGTCCGTTGAGATGGTAAAGTCCTCTGACGGCTGCTGCACCTGATCCTCCGGCCAACGTGTGATATTATTTCCATCAACCTCGTGAGACCCATCATCCTCTTTGTTGCCTCCATTCTCCTGCACCTCGTTACCGCCTTCGCTCACAACATTAGCTGCTGCTTGAGTATTAGTTGTGGCATTAGCTTCGCTACTAGTGCCTTCTGCTGGTGCCGATGTCTCTGTCTTTTCTTCATTTTGAAGAAAAAAACTTGATATTGCAGGTACTTATTGAAGGTTGGCTATGTGTCGTGATTTTTTCTCTTTTTTTAATTTACGTTTCGCACAACCGCTCAACTGATGCTGCCTATCCATTTTTAATTTGATATTGATATTGTAAATTGGCGGGCCGGGCTCGACTCTGACTGGGGGGAGGGGCAAATACACTGTGACCTAACCCAATCACAATTATTCATAAACGCTTACATTTTATATTCTCTCTGTATATATCATATTATTAACTGTTCATTTTGTATCTGCATCTCTTCCAGCAAAATAATATATATACAAAACATGAAAAATATTTTAAAAGTCTAGTCATTATCTTAATCACTTGGTGCCCCCCTATTGGCTGGTAACCCAGGACACTCGCCCAATCCTGTCTATGGATAATCCGGCCCTGGTGATACCAAATTTCCTAGCTTACATGAAGAATTGCCAGTAGCCAATTGTCACATGAAGTTCTAAATTAATAAATCAGAATTCAAGTTACTCGGTATTATCAAACCCTTATGCCACGTCCATCCCAGGAGAATGAGGAGCGGGAATGGAGCTCAAGAATTGACGCGCTTTGTCCGGTGAGTGCATTAGTTTGGTCTCGCCGTGTTTCATGGCGATCTTCAGCGTAGCTGGATACTGAAGAAAGGTCTGCAGACCTGCCTCTTTCAATTCCTTCCGTATTGCGCTGAAGGAACTCCACTTCTTTGCCGTCACGGGAGAGAAGTCGGGGAAGAAGCTCAACATCGCACCGTCACCCGCTTTCACAGGACCGCATCAGCGTTAGTTAACGTTAACAAACACATTATCTCATATGTCTAGATATGTGAATGTATATTAAGTAATGATAAGTTAAAGATTATTTATTGTTTGTTAATGATTTATTACTGAAAGTTATTATAAAGTGGTGCTGCCTTCTTTTGCTTGGCCCCTCAAAGGCTGCTTGAAGCTATATTTCTTGTTGTTTTTCTTTCTTTCAGTGACTCTGCTTGTCATAGTCAGCTTTTTTCAATAATGATCAATCATCGCACAATTATATTTATGGACATCTCAGGTTAGACTTCATGACATTTACCTTTATTTAAGTAGGAAGGTCTTTTTCAGTGGTCTGAATATCTGTATTTTTAAGGAAATGTTGCAGTTTTATAAAACAAATGTGACCCTGGACTACAAAAAAACAGTCTTAAGTCACTAGAGTATATTTGTAGCAATAGCCAAAAATACATTGTATGGGTCAAAATTATTCATTTGACTTTTATGCCAAAAATCATTAGGATATTAAGTAAAGATCATGTTCCATGAAGATATTTAGTGAATTTCCTACCATAAATATATCAAAACTTCATTTTTGATTAGTAATATGCATAACTAAGAACTTTAAAGGTGATTTTCTCAATATTTAGATTTTTTTGCACCCTCAGATTCCAGATTTTCAAATAGTTGCATCTCAGCCAAATATTGTCATATCATAACAAACCATACATCAATGGAAAGATTATTTATTCAGCTTTCATATGATGTATATACATCTTTATTTACAACCCCAAATCAGAAAAAGTTGGGACAGTATGGAAAACGCAAATAAAAAAAGAAAGTAGTGATTTCTAAATTTACTTTGACTTGTATTTCATTGCAGACTGTCACAGAATGGCCCGTATTCCTCCATCACTGATCACTTTCACCTGCACCTGATTACTGATCATGCACACCTGCTCCTCATCACCACAGTCACTAGGACTGGATAAAAGCACACTCCTCAGCCTGCACTATCGTCAGATCTTGAAGTCACTAAGCTGCCAAGACGTTTATACATGTGGATACTACACGACGTTTATACATGTGGATACTACAAGGACCGACTTTCTTCAGAAGCAGCCACTAGCTGAGTATACTAACCTGAATTGCTTACCTGTTAATACTTACCTCCTGTCTTACCTCTCACATCCAGATACCTGAACAGCTGTGGACTCTAGTGACTCACGGGCTCTCCAGGATTCCTGTCCGCCACGAACCTGCCAAGAGACAGAGGCACAGTCAGAATCCCAGCGCATTATCCACTATTATCCCAAGAAAGACCACTCACCTCTCTTGAAGACGTTTACCACTGTTGTCACTTAGTATCCTTGTAAATAAACTCATTGTTTTCAACACTCACCTTTGTGTCCGGCAGTTACGTTACACAGACAATATGAACACAAAATATTTCATGTTTTGTCTGGTCAACTTCATGTCATTTGTAAATATACATCCTTTCCTGTCATTCAGACCTGCAACACATTCCAAAAAAAGTTGGGACAGTAAAGCATTTACCACTTTGTGATGTTGCCATTCATTTTCACAACACTTAAAAGACGTTTACGGACTGAAGACAACCAAGTGATGAAGTGTTTCAGGTCTAATTTTGTCCCATTCTTCCTGCAAACAAGTCTTAAGGTGGGCAACAGTACGGGGTCTTCGTTGTCGCATTTTGCGCTTCAAAATGTGCCACACATTCTCTATTGGAGACAGGTCGGGACTGCAGGCAGGCCAGTCAAGTACCCGTACCCTCTTCCTCCGCAGCCAGGACTTTGTAATGTGTGCAGAATGTGGTTTTGCATTGTCTTGTTGAAATATGCATGGATGTCCCTGGAAAAGATGTCTTCTTGAAGGCAGCATATTGTGCTCCAAAATCTCTATGTACTTTTCAGCATTAATGGTGCCATCACAGAAGTGCAAGTTACCATTGCCAAGGGCACTGACACAACCCCATACCATGACAGACCCTGGCTTTTGAACTTGTTGCTGGTAACAGTCTGGATGATCCTTTTCATCTTTGGTCCGGAGCACACGGCGTCCATTCCTCCCAAAAAGCCTCACGCTTGCTTTGCCTGCTGTAGCTGTAGGCCACAGGAAGGGAGTCCTGAAGAACCTGTATAGCCTGCACTGCTAGCGGAGGCAGCCTCACGCTAGCGTCTGCAATGGGAGCTGGAGGCCACTGAAAAAGAAAAAAGGGGTTATTAGTAGCGGGAGGAAAACACTGAGATGTGTGAGCTTGTGTTGCAAGCGGAGGCAGCCTCACGCTTGCTTCGCCTGCTGTAGCTGTAGGCCACGGGATGAGAGTCCTGAAGAACCTGTATAGCCTGCACTGCTAGCGGAGGCAGCCTCACGCTAGCGTCTGCAATGGGAGCTGGAGGCCACTGAAAAAGAAAAAGTTTGGAAGTAGTAGTGGGGAAAGACTGAGATGTAAGGGCTTGTTTTGCAAGCGGAGGCAGCCTCACGCTTTCTTCAGCTGCTTTAAGGGGCAGTCACACTGTACTTTTCGTTCCATTGACTTCCATTCCTATGCATGCCAATGCATCAGACCGGAAGTGCAGGCTTGTGCAAAAAGTTTCACATTTCACTGCATTCCAAAGTTAAAGCTTGGTGAATTCTGGCCTGCGTATTCACGTGAGGTGATACCGTGACTGACGGCAGATCCATAGTCACAGCATGACTTCCTAACTGAATTAAAGAACACATTTAAAACTGTGGGGAAGTGGAGTAGATTTTTTTTTTTTTTTAAATATATATTTTCTTCATCCGTTTATCGGAGTGAAATATGTAATTTATATTAAGATGCTAGTGGAAATTAATTCAGAAATCTGGGTAATTTCGTTTGTTTATTTTACGCAGCCTTTTGCGTCATGGTTACAAAACGACATTAACATCCTTTTGTCACAACGTCATTTAAAACGTTTAGCAACAAATTACCTGCCATTTTGCGACTTTATCGCAATTTATATTGCAACACGGCCTGCGCCGCTAGCGGAGGCAGCCTCGCGCTAGCAACTGCTGCTACAAGAGCTGGAGGCTCGGCTGCATACGACAATGTGGCCGGTCGAGCCGCGGTGAAAAGTTGAGCCGAAGAGGGAAGCGAGTGAGGCTTTGCCACGGTGAGATCTGGGGCGTTGCCCAGGCTCGTTGAAAGCCTGCCGCTGCAACCCAGCGCTTAAGGAGAGCCGTGTTTTGTGTGGGGCGATGGTGGTGTCGAGCGAGGTGAGTTCAGGGCCTTGCGAGCTTTGCTCGAAATATTGGCCGCCCAGCTGGATTGGATTTAGGAATGAGGTTGGCTGATTGCAGAGACGAATAACTTAGATCGTACAGATCCGCTTTGTTTACCCTCCGCGAGGAAGGTTGCGTTGGAATTAATCAGCGTTTGCCTCAGACTTCAATACGATCCACTTTCCAATCGGAGGAATTGTTGGCCCGGCCGAATGATACGAGGATGCCGGGGAAGACGTTTGGAAGTGACGCCGGTGGAGGCGAGGTTAAACCTTGGCATCGTGGAGAGCGTGTGGCTGGTCGGGCATAGAGCAGCCAGCGGCCGCGACGAAACCTGTAGCTCGGAAAAAATCCCCAGTATAGGTCTCGTTGTTTAGACTGGAAAAGTTTGTTGGTCTGTGATGTAATGGCAAAAGGAGCAAACCGAATGCTGGAAAACTGTCAAGGAACAGAGGTAAGTCTGCTGTGTATATATACACACCTCTTAGCTTGTTAACTGGGTTGATTACTGATTGTGCTCCTCTTGTGTTAATTAGGTTAATTATCTGAACGTGCTCCTCCCGAACTTTGTTAATAAAACATCATTTGGATGGATATTCCTTTGTTTACGTTTAATTTCTTCAGGAGAGTTATTGGTTGTGTCCATTATGGAATAAATTACACTCAAAAACAGCATCTTGGTGGTAACAAAACAACACTGTTTTGTAGCAAACAGTCTCACAAACAGAATGAGATCATCCCAAAAAAAAAGTGAAAGATATGCGGAAGATTGTTTATTTGAATTCTGTCGCGCTCTCGTGATGGCACGTGACGCATGCAGTGAAGCGCCTGACATCTGATGGGGGCGTAACTTAGCGATCGGCTATTTGGACAAATAAACCTTTTTTTTTTCAACATTTTTCATATATGTTTGCGTGTTTTGTGGGGAATGTGACTGTATCTGTATGATTACCATCTGCATGGCTGATAATCAGCATGTAATTACTAGGGGTGTAAGAAAATATCGATACACGTGAGTATCGCGATATTTTGTTTGGCGATACTGTATCGATTCTCAAAAACGGAATATCGATATTTAAAAAAAAAATCATACAGGATTCATGGCAGTTGTTTTGTTTTGAGTTCATATCTCGATCGCTAGAGAGCAGTCTTCATCTCTGAACTTAAACAGTGACAGGAAATACTAGCATTAGAGCACACCACTAATGTTTGCGTTAATATAGTTCGCTGCCAGTAATGGAGGATGAAAGAATTGTTCCAGTTCTCGTTTCGGTGTACAAAGCTGAAGTGTGGCGTCATTTGGGCTTTTGTGGTAATGTCCGCCCCGACGCTTGCCGTGCCCCGTGTGAAAAGCCTTCGCGTGGGGTGCACGCGGCTGCAGATTTCTCGTTTTGTGAAGTTGGGGCGGTGCTCGTGTCGCGGTCTCTCGGTCCCACCGCTTGCCGTGCCCCGTGTGAAAAGCCTTCGCGCAGCGGGCTGCTGGGTCGCTGTGCGGCTGCAGCTTTCTGTCGTGTCGGGGGCGTTTTGTGTAGTTGGGGCGGTGCTCGTGTCGCGGTCTCTGTGATTCCACGCAGAACATAAATATAAACTGAAAAACCTGTGAAATCCAAGTTGAAAGGTTCTGAGAATGTTCAACATCTGTATTTATTTTATTGTTTACATTTGTTTTGTTTTCATTAGGAATCCAGCAAGCCCTTTATTTTTCATTAATACTAAGCAAATGTAATTTTTTGCTCAGATCAAAATGTTATGACATTGTATATTACAATTGTAAACCTAAACTGTGAACCTTTAAAGCAGGGTCTAAAAATACATATGGTCTTTTTTATAAAATACATTTTATACATACATTTAAGTAAAGAATCCTGCAAGCACTTAAAATTGTCCCCCTTGACTCGGACGTACTGCACAAAAAGTGTTTCAATAATGTTGAATGTTACAGGGACTGATTATTGCAAATGCAGATCCCAGTGTGTTCTGGTTAAACAATTTTTATTTATTGCTAAGGTTTGCATATGGTGGTGTGCTCTTAATGACAGCTTTCCTAAAAATATATCCTATTCCTAAAATAAGAAATATCCCAATATATCGCCTTGCTTGCAGTATTGCAATGTATCGCAATATATCGTATCGCAACCCCTGTATCGTGATACGTATCGTATCGCCAGATTCTTGCCAATACACAGCCCTAGTAATTACTGACTGTTCACAATCTACCTGTATATGCAATTTATATAAAAGACCATTATAATGTGATTATTGACTATATGGGCGGCCATCTGTATGATTACCATCTGTATGAATGATCATCAGCATGTGATTACTGATGAGCAGCTATCTGTATGTCAGGACATCAGAGTATGTACTTGACATTCAAAGTTATTTTCTTTATTTATTTTTTTCATCACTCAAAAATTTAATTTTTCTAGTGCTCAAATAAATCACTTATACGATGTCTAAGATTCTGTCTACTGTTTTATAATTGAAAAATTGCAGTGGTATGTATAATGACTAAATAGCTTGTAGAACTCTTCAATACATTTGGTAAATATTGTTGGGGGGGGGGGGGACTAGACATAGTCTCAGAAAAATGGTTGCTGGAATCTAATTTTTCATGTTATCTTATTAACCCTCTAAGCGCCAAAGTCGCAAAATTGCGACAAGACGTCATACTTCATAAAATAGACTGTAGTTCCTAATCTGGTGTAATATCTCATTTGTATTCCCTACCACTAGATGGCAGACATGTAGTACTTCGATTCTAGACCAAAAGTGTTCGAGGAAATAGCAGAGCAAGTGAGCTATCGTGTCATTGATGCGGAAGCAGTTCAGTTCATGGCGTGTGAGTAAATTGTGAGATTTGTGAGAGAAATTCCCTGTGAAAATGGCCCCAGAATCTGCCTTTCCTTTAGAAGCTGGAGAACCACTTAAGATTTCAAAAGGAAGTTTCATAGTTTGTGGCCACCATCAAAAAGAAATCTCGGGTGACTTAACCAAATTGTCTATAAAATTATTTGTTTAATTATTTTTATTTGTTTATTTTTGTGTAGATTCAAGGGAAAGATGAAAAATAAGGAAGTCTGGGAACGACTGAAGAAGACAGCAGCGAGGGAAGGAAGTAATGCGCACGAATAATGTGATTATTTCCAATAATCAGAGTAAGGACTTTACATGTCAAGAGCAAAGCTCTTTACTCCCGTTTACATGCAATTTCCATTACATTTACATTTACATTTAGTCATTTTATCCAAAGCGACTTACAATTGGGGAGTACATAAAGCGATTCATCTTGAAGAGGCAATCAGACAGAGGAAGTGCTCGTAACACCAAGTCTCAGTCATTGTTCAAATAAGTACAAGCTAGCAAGGGAAGGAGAGAAAGATAGAGGGAAAGTTTTTTTTTTTTTTTTTTTTTTTTTACAAGTTTAGGATGAAGTCAAGTAGTGCCGAAAGAGATGAGTCTTCAGTTGATGCTTGAAGATTGACAGGGATCCAGCATTCCGGATAGGGGGGGGAAGATTATTCCACCATCCAGGAATGGTGAATGAGAATGTTCTGGAGAGTGATTTTGAGCCTCTCTGTGATGGTACCACAAGGCGTCGCTCACTAGCAGATCTCGGACTTCTGGAGGGGATGTAGATTCGTAATAGTGAGTGGAAGTAGGAGGGTGCTGAGCCTGTGGTCGTTCTGTATGCAAGCATCAGTGTCTTGAACTTGATGCGAGCTGCCACTGGGAGCCAGTGCAGTGAGATGAAGAGAGGTGTAACATGGGTTCTTTTGGGCTCATTGAAGACCAGTCGTGCCGCAGCATTCTGAATCATTTGTAGAGGTTTGATTGTGTTTGATGGAAGACCAGCCAGAAGAGCATTGCAGTAGTCCAGCCTAGAAACGACAAGGGCCTGGACAAGAAGTTGCGCAGCATGCTCTGTCAGGAAGGGCCTGATTTTTCTGATGTTGTGTAGTGCAAACCTGCAAGATCGAGCAGTCTTTGCAATGTGCTCTTTGAAGGTCAGCTGGTCATCAAAGATTACACCAAGATTTCTGACCGAAGTTGATGGGGTAATTATTGATGTGCCTAATTGAATCGAGAAGTCATGCTGTAGACTCGGAGTGGCAGGGATGACAAGAAGCTCAGTCTTTGCCAGGTTGAGCTGTAGATGATGTTCTTTCATCCATGAAGAGATGTCCGCCAGGCAGCCTGAGATCCGTGCAGCTACCGTTGGATCATCTGGTTGAAAAGAGAGATAGAGCTGTGTGTCATCGGCGTAGCAATGGTAGGAGAAGCCATGTGCCTGTATGATGGGTCCCAGTGATGTAGTGTATGTGGAGAAGAGGAGGGGTCCAAGAACCTATCCCTGAGGAACCCCAGTGACCAGTTGATGTGCTTTGGATACCTCCCCACCCCAGGCCACCCTGAAGGACCTACCGGTGAGATAGGATTCAAACCAGCGAAGTGGAATCCCAGTGATACCCAGCGATGAGAGGGTGGACAGGAGGATCTGATGATTGACAGTGTCAAAAGCAGCAGAAAGATCGAGCAGAATGAGGACTGATGATTTGGAAATTATTCTTATTGTGGTTATTTTTTTACTGCCATTATTCACATAACGTTACTCCACTGCACAGCACAAATGATGGAGTCAGAAAGAGTAGGTGTGTTACTGGCCGCTGTTTTAATTTATGTCTAATGCAAAACACGTTTGTATGGTTGTATACCATGCTTTTTTGGCACCATAGAAATGTGATGGCAGTGCCACTTCAGCTGGGTTTGCCTACGCTGGATGAGGGTAAGGAGCAGAGACTGGTGGCAGCAAGTTGTGCTAACAGAGTTCAGCGATTCGGCACTCCAGAAATGCAGAGCTTTCTTCCCCATCGTTTCTAATCTAGGGTGCATTTCCCAAAAGCAACTATGGTCACAAGTTCTATAGTTACCAATAGAGTTCAGTGGAACTAACGTCCATAGGTAGCTAACAATGTTTTTGGGAAACACACCCCTGCAGGTGTGTGTCACGTATGTCACGAGCAGATGCACACTTTGGTCAGTGTGGCAATTATGTGATTAGGTTCATGTAAATGCACTGATTGATAATAATCAGAAACGTTTCTCAAGCAGCAAATCAGTATATGAGAGTGATCATGTGACACTGAAGACTGGAGTAAAGGATACTGAAAAATTCAGCTTTGCCTCACAGGAATGAAATGTATTTTAAAGTGTATTAGAAAAAGGGTATGAAAGCTTATTTTTTTTAAACAATATTTTTACTGTAATTTTGATCAAATAAATGTATCCTTAGTGAGCAGAAAAACATTTAAAAAAAAAAACATAAAGATTGCAGATTTTTGACTGGTTGTGTACATACATTAGCAACATTAACAAGATGATATCCTCCCTTTCAGCTGCCAGAGAAGGATATTGACAGTGCAGGCTCAGGATGGTGAAGAGGGGGAAGAATATCTTTAAAAAATTTCTCAAACCTTTGCCATGTGTTATAATAAAAGCAATAAACCTGACTACAATAATATGGTAAATTCTATTAAAAGATTCCAGTTTGCAAGGAATCTCTGACTCTGCACTAGAGAAACTCTTTGCTGAAGAAGATCAAGTGCTGAGGAGGAGCCTTGTTCTACAGCAAAACACTGCATCAACCCTCCGTGAAAAGATGAAGACTGAAGTGTCACCCTCCTGTCCTTCCCTCAGAAGAGCCTGCCTTCTGCTGCTTGGACAAACGACACTCTTCCTCTTCTCTCACAGCCGTCCAGCACCTAACTCTGCCTCCTCAGCGCTGTCTGAAAGAGTCTTCGCCACACTCAGTAATCAGAGATCACAGATTCTCCTGAGAAAGTCAACACACTAATTTTCCTAAACAAAACTGTTTATGTTTTTTGGGGTGGGGCAAATTATACAGGAGTAATGCTAGAAATCTCTATATTGTTGTGCTCTCGTCTGTAACGTTTGTTTATCAGTATCCGTGGAGGCGTGAAGAGAAGCACACAACAAAGATATTCCGTTGCAGAAACTTTACTTAGTAAAGCATAACTTTACAACAACGGGGTTTATGCTCTTGTCCAGTGCAGATGGGTTTGACTACAACCATCCACACCGGAGCCTGCGAGCATACTGAAGCTAAACATAAACAACCAGTGAACTAGTCCCCGTGTAATGACATAACAGCATCTTAATGGACAATACAGAACTCATTATTAGTATATGTGAAATAACTGTAACTCAACTTATATTTAATCAACTAACACTATAACAATATTGTTCATTTGACATATCTTTACTCTTTATGAATGTTATTTTCTTTATTTCTTTTATCTTCTGAGAAGCTCAAGAACTATGGTTATTTGGTAATTGTAATATTGTTTAGGTTTATCTTCTGATAGTGAAGCAGTATTAAAGCACATCACCACCAGACATTTGTAGCAGGTGCCTCATAAGGGCCTTTCGTACCGCAGGAACCTTTTCATAGTACCTGAACTAATTGTGGAACTACCCACGTTTTGGCGTGTTCACACCATGAGAACTAGGAACAGTTTTACTTCCAGGAACTCCATTTGGAGGAACTAAATTAGCTACTACTTCAGAGTAGGGTCTAAAACAGTTCTAAGAACTATCCGTGACGTAAGTGTACGCTGATTGGCTAAACACATACGAAAACACCCTCACCCACCATGATTTAAAACACCGTTTAAACATATACAGGTGCATCTCAATAAATTAGAATGTCGTGGAAAAGTTAATTTATTTCAGTAATTCAACTCAAATTGTGAAACTTGTGTATTAAATAAATTCAATGCACACAGACTGAAGTAGTTTAAGTCTTTGGTTCTTTTAATTGTGATGATTTAGGCTCACATTTAACAAAAACCCACCAATTCACTATCTCAACAAATTAGAATACTTCATAAGACCAATTAAAAAAAACTTTTTTAGTGAATTGTTGGCCTTCTGAAAAGTATGTTAATTTACTGTATATGTACTAAATACTTGGTAGGGGCTCCTATTGCTTTAATTACTGCCTCAATTTGGCGTGGCATGGAGGTGATCAGTTTGTGGCACTGCTGAGGTGGTATGGAAGCCCAGGATTCTTTGACAGTGGCCTTCAGGACATCTGCATTGTTGGGTCTGGTGTCTCTCATCTTCCTCTTGACAATACCCCATACATTCTCTATGGGGTTCAGGTCAGGCGTGTTTGCTGGCCAATCAAGCACAGTAACACCATGGTCATTGAACCAGCTTTTGGTACCTTTGGCAGTGTGGGCAGGTGCCAAGTCCTACTGGAAAATGAAATCAGCATCTCCATAAAGCTTGTCAGCAGAAGGAAGCATGAAGTGCTCTAAAATTTCCTGGTAGATTGCTGCGTTGACTATGGACTTCAGAAAACACAGTGGACCAACACCAGCAGATGACATGGCAGCCCAAATCATCACTGACTGTGGAAACTTCACACTGGACTTCAAGCAACATGGATTCTGTGCCTCTCCACTCTTCCTCCAGACTCTGGGACCTTGTTTCCAAATGAAATGCATAATTTACTTTCATCTGAAAAGAGGACTTTGGACCACTGAGTTTTTTTTCTCCACAGCCCAGGTAAGATGCTTCTGACGTTGTCTCTGGTTCAGAAGTAGCTTGGTAGCCCTTTCCCTGAAGACGTCTGAGCGTGGTGACTCTTGATGCACTGACTCCAGCTTCAGTTCACTCCTTGTGTAGCTCTCACAAGTGTTTGAATTAGCTTTGCTTGACTGCTTTCTCAAGCTTGCGGTCATCCCTGTTGCTTGTGCACCTTTACCTACCCAAATTCTTCCTTCCAGTCAACTTTGCATTTAACATGCTTTGATACAGCACTCTGTAAACAGCCACACCTTTCAGTAATGACCCTCTGTGACTTACCCTCTTTGTGGAGGGTGTCAATGTTCGTCTTCTGGATCATTGCCAAGTCAGCAGTCTTTCCCATTATCGTGGTTTCAAAGAACAAGAGATACCCAGAATTTATACTGTAGGGATGGTCATTAATTGAAACTCAAATGTAAATATTCTAATATTTTGAGATACTGGTTTTTGACTTTCATGAGCTGTAAGCTTTAATCATCAAAATTAAAAAAAAAAAACATTTGAAATGTTTTACTTTACATGCAATGAATCTAAAATATATTAAAGTTTCACTTTTTGAAATAACATACAAGAAAAAATGAACCTTTTCACAACATTCTAATTTATTGAGATGCACCTGTACTGTGTAAACATTGTATCATCCTGAGAGCATTTATAAACGGCATTTACATTGAAGACTTCGTCTACGGCGTTTTGTGCTTCTATCAGCCTCAATGAAATGTAGCACTGCAAGTTGTTGTTGAAGATTCTTAGTCCTCCTTTCCGTTCTTTCAATCGCTTGACGTATATGTCGAAATTCCATGTCCATTATTGTGAAACCCACGAGACGCAACAAAAACACATCTCCGATCACAGCATCCTCCATCCTCCTGTTGTTAACGTTGTTCTTCTTTGTTTACGTTGTAGAACGCCGCGTACAAATGACGTCGCTATTAACCGGCTTACGAAATGCAACCCTTTAAATGGTACTGGGAAATAGTTTGTGCAAAATTGTCCAATATTGTTAAATATATATATATATATATATATATATATATATATATATATACAATAAAAAAACTCAAATATTGTTCACAAATCTGTCTAAATCTGTGTTAGTGAGCACTTCTCCTTTGCCAAGATAATTAATCCACCTTACAGGTGTGGCATATCAAGATGCTGATTAGACAGCATGATTATTGCACAGGTGTGCCTTAGGCTGGCCACAATAAAAGGCCACTCTAAAATGTGCAGTTTTACTTTATTGGGGGGTCCAAAAACCAGTCAGTATCTGGTGTGACCACCATTTGCTTCACACAGTGCAACACATCTCCTTCGCATAGAGTTGATCAGGTTGTTGATTGTGGCCTGTGGAATGTTGTTCCACTCCTCTTCAATGGCTGTGCGAAGTTGCTGGATATTGGCAGGAACTGGAACACGCTGTCGTATACGCCGATTCAGAGCATCCCAAACATGCTCAATGGGTGACATGTCCTGTGTGTATGCTGGCCATGCAAGAACTGGGATGTTTTAAGCTTCCAGGAACTGTGTACAGATCCTTGCAACATGGGGCCATGCATTATCATGCTGCAACATGAGGTGATGGTCGTGGATGAATGGCACAACAATGGGCCCCAGTATCTCGTCACGGTATCTCTGTGCACTCAAAATGCCATCAATAAAATGCACCTGTGTTCATTGTCCATAACATACGCTTGCCCATACCATAACCCCACTGCCACCATGGGCCACTCGATCCACAATGTTGACATCAGCAAACCGCTCACCCACACGATGCCATACACGCTGTCTGACATCTGCCCTGTACAGTGAAAACAGGGATTCATCCGTGAAGAGAACACCTCTCCAAAGTACCAGACGCCATCGAATGTGAGCATTTGCCCACTCAAGTCGGTTACGATGACGAACTGCAGTCAGGTCGAGACCCCGATGAAGACGACGAGCATGCAGATGAGCTTCCCTGAGATGGTTTCTGGTTTCTGACAGTTTGTGCAGAAATTCTTTGGTTATGCAAACCGATTGTTGCAGCAGCTGTCCGGGTGGCTGGTCTCAGACGATCTCGGAGGTGAAGATGCTGGATGTGGAGGTCCTGGGCTGGTGTGGTTACATGTGGTCTGCGGTTGTGAGGCCGGTTGGATGTACTGCCAAATTCTCTGAAACGCCTTTGGAGAAGGCTTATGGTAGAGAAATGAACATTCAATTCACAGGCAACAGCTCTGGTGGACATTCCTGCAGTCAGCATGCCAATTCCACGCTCTCTCAAAACTTGCGACATCTGTGGCATTGTGCTGTGTGATAAAACTGCACATTTTAGAGTGGCCTTTTATTGTGGCCAGCCTAAGGCACACTTGTGCAATAATCATGCCGTCTAATCAGCATCTTGATATGCCACACCTGTGAGGTGGATGGATTATCTTGGCAAAGGAGAAGTGCTCACTAACACAGATTTAGACAGATTTGTGAACAATATGAGAGAAATAGGCCTTTTGTGTACATCGAAAAAGTCTTAGATCTTTGAGTTCAGCTCATGAAAAATGGGGGCAAAAACAAAAGTGTTGCGTCTATAATTTTGTTCAGTATATTTTCTGCCTCATTCTGTGACAAAAAGCTACATCAGATCACAAAAGGAACCATTTAACTGGTGTTGTGGACTAAAAAGGTTATAATGTTCCCTTTGTTGGACAACAGATTTAAAAATGTGAATACAAGAGAATTTTAGCTTTAGGCAGTTTAATTTAAGCATGTTTAGCTTAGCTAGTTAATGGAAGGTAACCTGCTGCTGTCAGAGCAAGTGTAATTTCTGCATTCACGTGCTTGGAATGTGAAAACAGCACGCTCGCGTTACTACACAGATTTGTTGGACTTGTATAATTAGAGCTTTCCGACTTGAGTTCATGTGCATTTTCTCAGTCGGGAAATAATTTTTCACGTGTGTTGCCGGAGATGATGCTTCTTACGTTCTTTTCGGGGAAACAAAGGACAAATATTTCAATCGATTGCTCAGGCATGGCACCGAAATGAGGCACAGAAATCTGCGTTCTGATTCGGTTCTGGTACATACCGGTTACATAGGTTCCGGGTTTTGGTACCCAACCCTACTTATTTCTGCAAAAAAGTAATAATGAATTATCTACTGAATTGTTTCATATCTTTTTATCATGTCTTTTTTTTGCATCAAATTATGGGGAGTTGTATCAGTAAGAGTACTGATAATTATTGATAATTTTCACTGATAACATCATTTAATTATGCCCATCCTTAATGAGACAAACTCTCTCAGTTGATTATATTGTGCAATCTATTAATTGAAGTGGTCAGTTTTCTGTGCTCATGACTTGGTAACACTTTGCATGGTTAAATAATGGGTCTAATGTTCAAAATGTTTTGCCTTAGTATTTGTAGAAAGTAGCACTGAATAAAATGTTGATTCATGAATGAATGCATTGTGTTTTTGTCTAGTTTCTATTAGAATTTAGTGTTTTTGTATTGGTTTGCACTGCATGTATGTAATGAATGCATTTACTATAAATCCCCTATAATTAGATTACTGTTAGAGATTTTATAAGTTATAAGTTTTCTTTTTTTGTGCCAAAGATGAGTTTATTAGTTCTATATGTATTTCAAGGTAATGGTCGGAGCACATCTTCAGTACCTGGACTAAAGGTGAGGTGTAAATATTAAAAATAAGTGAACGTGGTATTTTAGTCATTAGGACATACTTGGTAAGTTGCTGCGACCAATATACAGTACGGTCACGTCCTCACGACGAGCCAGTTTGGTCGTTAGGACATTCTCAGCACGTTCCAGCGATGTACCACTATAATGTCGCCACGACGAATATGGGAATCACAAAGTTACATCACTGGTACATCTCGCATTATAGTCCTTCACGTCCGCTGCATTCTCAAAACTCTGGCCATTTGATAATACCTAGAATATCAAAATCAACTGCGGGTGGCAGATCTTTTTCCTTTTTAGCGCCCAAACTCTGGAACAATCTACCAAACACCGTTCGGGAGGCAGACACACTCTGTCAGTTTAAATCAAGATTAAAGACCCATCTCTTTAACCTGGCGTACACATAACACACTAATACACTTCTATTATTCAAATCCGTTAAAGGATTGTTAGGCTGCATTAATTAGATCAACCGGAACCGGGAACACTTCCCATAACGCATGATGTACTTGTTACATCGTAAAAAGATTGACATCTACGCTAATATTAGTCCGTTTCTTTCTTATTCCGAGGTCACTGCAGTCACCAGATCAGATGGTGGATCAGCACCTAGAGACGACCTCTACAGCCCTGAACGTCAGTGGAGACCAGGACACCTAGATGAGCCCCAGAGACAGACCCCCAGTGAGGACCCCGTCACCTAGACAGCCATCAGGACAAGACCTCGGCAACCAGTTGAGCCCTCCAATCTGACTTTGCAGCAGTTGGAATTGAACTGCTGTGTCGTCTGGCCAGAGGAGAAATGGCCCCCGACTGAGCCTGGTTTCTCCCAAGTTTTTTTCTCCGTTCTGTCACCTGAATGGAGTTTTGGTTCCTTGCCGCTGTTGCCTCTGGCTTGCTTAGTTGGGGACACTTAATTTCCATCAATATCGTCGACTTGATTGAACAGAAACTTTTTGAACTGAACTGAGCTGGACGATGCCATCACTGAATTCAATAATGAAATACCTTTAACTGAAAATTGAGTGTTTAATCTTAGTATTTTACTTTCCTGACACTATCCTCCAACTTGATACTGTTAAGTGCTGATCTGTATTGTTAAAAGCACTATATAAATAAAGGTGACTTGACATCGCTGAGACCAATATGGTACGGTAGAGCGACGTCCTCACAACGTGCCAGTTTGGTCGTTAAGACATTCTCGTTACGTACCATCGACGTAACAAATAACATCGCCACGATGAATATGGGAATCACAAAGGGTGTGTCTCAATCAGCTCCCTTGTTCAGTAGTCAGGGCACTGATCAGGGAGTCGGCCATTTTAAGGGCTGTCTCAATCGCAAAATCCTTCCAGTGCACTGGAACGTTCCCTCCCTGAAAAATCCCACAATGCATCACGAATTCTAGGGAGCATCGGCGCTTACTATGCTCCCTTACCGGAAATAACATCACACTTCTGAAGCACAAAACATAAACCACAAGAGCCACTTTGACAAATATAATGACATGCGATAGAAGATTTGAAAAGACGTTTTTTGGTATATTTCAACAAACACATATCGCTAGATAGGTAATGAACACATAATTAACATTTATAATTAATATAATTAATATTCGGCTGAAATATTGTATGAACATGTAACAGAACAATGTCTTTAAAGAAAATAAAAAATATTATCAAATTGAGATCAGGTCCTGTCTGTTGTTTATTAATTCTAGCGATGACGTTCTACAATGTTGTCTATTGGTGCTGTATGTAATCATGTCACTGGAATTCGAGTGATCACTGTCCCAACGTGCAGTGAGTCAGGGAAGTCAGTCTCCGAATCACGATCTACTGATTCACGAGCTCGGGAGCTGATTGAGACGCACCCAAAGTTACGTCACTGGAACGTTATTTGGTACATCGCTGTGACGAATATGATCCGGTCCAGTTACGTCATCACGAAGCTGCACATTTATTGCATGGACGGAGCAAAAATGTAAGTGTCTGAAGCATACGCACAGTTCCCATTGAATGATAAATGTGTTTTAACAACGAACCGAATATACGAAGGAAACTGTCAAAATCACCACAGCAACCACCCTGAAATAAGAGCGTGAGGTTTATCTGTTAATCAGATACATGAAAGTAGCGTTCGTTGCTATATATAGCAAACAGACATCGGGCGCTTTTTCTTTCAGAATCATCATTTGCCGATAGAGAGGAAAAGTTAAATACCATAGCATTTTATTTTATGAAAATGAGATTAAGTTTTTGCAATGAAAGATAAATGATCTCGCGCTTGTAGAACTTAAAGCATGCCAGGAAATCCTTAATATGGACAAAGACAGCTGGAAATAGGCTGAATAAAAAGAATGAACTGGGGCCCGTTTCATAAAACAAGTTTACCAAATAAGCCAGGTTTATTTCAGTTAGTCTGACTTATTGTCAGTTGATTTGGTTCAAAATAAATCAGACTAACTGAAATAAGCTTGGCTTATATGGTAAACTTGTTTTATGAAACAGGCCTCTGGTAAAACGTAAAGACAATAAACACAATAAATAAATTAAACGTAAATTAGCACTGCATCATTCATAAAATTATTACAGTACAGAAACTGTGCAGAAAACTTAAATAATTGTTTGTAGTATATAAAACAATCATAAAATTGCCATTAGGAAAAAAAATATAGATTACAAATGATTGATTATTGCCCAAGAGTGTATTTGATTTAGCAAATATAGCAAATTCAAAGAGATAAGAAAATAATTTATTGTAAAAAATAAAATAATACATACATAAAACTATTGCATTTGACATTTCTGTCACTTCTGAAATGATGGCTATGCACCTGGTGTGACAAAATTTTAACATATACAATACTTTTAAAGCTCTTTTTTTGTTTTATCTTGGCTTACATAAATTTCTACATTCTACATATCTAACAATGGACAAAAGTGTTTTGTTTTGTTTTTTCTCTAACCATAAATGCTGCCGTGTAATTTGTCCCCTGACTAAGCATTTAAAGAATTTAGGGAAAGCATTTAAATAATCCTGTGAATGCACTTAAAGAATGCAGTAAATATAAACTCATCTTCTGTTAATCATTACATAATGTTTGTTAATGATTTATTAGTGAAAGTTATTATAGTGTTACCAATATATCAATATGCAAGTCATTATGAAGAGAAAGAGACACGTTCTAATAATTATGACTTATTATGAGAAAGTATGTTATTATTATGAGATACTGAGATACTTTCCAAGCAACCAAGAAAATGTCCTGTCACTAATTGTGGCTGTTAGGACACAGAAGAGACTTTATTGCTCAGTTTCTTTACTGCATGGATCTTCATGTGAATCTTCAGACGACTTTTAAAAGCGAAACTCTTCTCACACTGATCACACGTGTGTGTTTTCTCTCCAGTGTGAATCCTCTCATGTGTTTTCAGATTTGATGACTGACTGAATCTCTTGTCACAGTGTGAACACTTGTAAGGTTGCTCTCCAGTGTGGATCCGCAGGTGCAGTTTTAAATAGCTTGCTAAAGTAAAAGTCTTTCCACACTTAAAGCACACATGTGCTCTCACACCAGTATGTGTTTTCTGATGCGATTTTAAACTTTCCTCCACTGGAAAACCCTTTCCACATAAGGAACATGAATATGGCTTCTCCCCCGTATGAACTGCCAGGTGTTTCTTCAGGGCTCTTGACACAAGAAAAGTTTTGCCGCATTGATCACATGCATATGGTTTTTCTCCGGTGTGGATTCTCATGTGAACATCAAGATAGTTTTTTAACGAGAAACTCTTTCCACACTGATCACACATGTGTGGCTTCTCTCCAGTGTGGATCTGCTCATGTCTTTTCAGGTGTCCTGACTGAGTGAATGTCTTGTCACAGTGTGAACACTTGTGAGGTTTCTCTCCAGTGTGAATCATCTGGTGTTGTTTTAAATGGTTTACCAAAGTAAAAGTCTTCCCACACTCAAAGCACACATGATCTCTCACAGTGTTGTGTAATTTCTGATGTAATTTTAAACTTTGCAGCAGTGAAAAACTCTTTCCACATAAAGAACATGAGTGTGGCTTCACATTCATATGAACTGTCAGGTGTTTCTTCAGGGCTGATGCCCTAAGAAATGTTTTGCTGCATTGATGACATGCGTGCGGCTTTTCTCCGGTGTGGATCCTCATGTGAACATCAAGACGGTTTTTTAATGAGAAACTATTTCCGCATTGATGACATGTGTACGGCTTTTCTCCAGTGTGGATCCTCATGTGTCCTTTAAGTGTTGATGATTGAGTGAAACTCTTTCCACATTGATCACATGTGTATGGCTTTTCTTCCATGTGGATCTTCATATGGACTCTAACATGTTTTTTGCGTGCAAAGCTCTTCCCGCACACATCACACTTGTGTGTTTTCTCTCTGGTGTGGATCTGCTCATGTTTTTTCAGATGTGCTAACCAACTGAATCTCTTGTCACAGTGTGAACACTTGTGAGGTTTCTCTCCAGTGTGGATCTTCTGGTGCCGTTTTAAATGTTTTTCCCAAGTAAAAGTCTTCCCACACTCAAAGCACATATAATCTCTTACACCAGTATGTGTTTTCTGATGTAATTTTAAACTTTGCAGCAGTGAAAAACTCTTTCCACATAAAGAACAGGAATGTGGCTTCTCCTTCGTATGAACAGTCATCAGGTGTGTCTTCAGGGCTGATGACACAAGAAATGTTTTTCCGCATTGATCACATGTGTACGGTTTCTCTCCAGTATGAACTCTCATGTGAATCTCAAGACTTTGTTCGTATGGGAAACTCTCTCCACACTGAAGGCAGGTGGAAGATTTCTCAGCTCTTTTCTTTAAAAAATTAGTTTTAGTTTTCAAGTGACTCAGTGGTTTCTCTTCAGGTTTGACGTGATGTTTCTCCTCCATTTCACTCTCCTCGTTCTCTTCTTTAGGGTCTGAAATGAAAGAGAAAAGTTTTATTTTCAATACACCAAAATAATTAAAAAGATAGGACTATGAATTGAAAGGCCATAAAAGTGAGCCCTTTTGTAATAGCAGAAAACAGACAACTGTTAAAAAAAATTACCATTATTTTGATCCATTTTTATAAAATAATTAATTGTCCCTGGCACTTTGCATGAATGAGATACATTGATCTTCCAGTAATTAATTTTAAAACATTACAGGCTTATGTAGTGTAGTGCTTCTGTAATGAGAACACAATATATTTAACTATTGTAATATTAACATAAAATTATATTCCTACCATGTCAAAATTGTAACGTTTTTAAGTTATTTTTGTGTGTTTTTCATAGTTTGGAACTAAAAGCAACAACGGCAGCTAAACGTAAATACAGAGTTGTTCATTGTTTATTCGAGTTCCTATTTCACCTGAGGCTAGGGCTGAACAATTAATACAATTTCTAATCGTGATTACGATTATGGAAGCCACGATTACAATTGTTCAAAGCCATGATTACAAAAATAAATAAACAATTAAAAATGCCCACTTGCATTATTCTGTGTGCTTAAAAGGTGTTTACACTGCTGGGTTTAACAAACTCAAAGGCTGATAATACATGGGGCAACTTTTTGAGCAATTTTGCTAGGCAACTTTTTTTGAGAAACGTTGCTTGTGCACTTTCCCGTTGGGAATGGGTAACAAATTTCTATTTGGATATTTTAGTTCAGTCGTAGGCTCTGTGTTTCACCTGGTTGCCCGTTGACGGCAACATTGCTCAAAAAGTTGCCCAGTGTATCATCAGCCAAACACACTGGCTAAAAGACATTTTGTCTAACTGATAGTCGTTGTCACTCTGTTGTGCATGATAGATATGTTAAATGCCAAACTTGTCAAAAGCGGAACAAAATAGCGGTACTTGTTTGAACTGCGCGCCACATGGACCTTATATCCGCTCGCCTCAAAAGAAAACAGCGCAGCGCAAGCTTAGAGCTTTGTAATTGACTGAATGCATTTAGACTACTGTTTTTCAAAGCAAACACCATAGAAACCATATAGTTAGGCTACTTTTTTACCATGGTAACTAGGTGCTGTACTTTTGGTTATGATCTACAAATGTACAGGTGCTGCTCATATAATTAGAATATCATCAAAAAGTTGATTTATTTCACTAATTCCATTCAAAAAGTGAAACTTGTATAATGTATACATTCATTCCACACAGACTGATATATTTCAAGTGTTTATTTCTTTTAATTTTGATGATTATAAGTGACAACTAATGAAAACCCCAAATTCAGTATCTCAGAAAATTAGAATATTGTGAAAAGGTTCAATATTGAAGACACCTGGTGCCACACTCTAATCAGCTAATTAACTCAAAACACCTGCAAAGGCCTTTAAATGGTCTCTCAGTCTAGTTCTGTAGGCTACACAATCATGGGGAAGACTGCTGACTTGACAGTTGTCCAAAAGACGACCATTGACACCTTGCACAAGGAGGGCAAGACACAAAAGGTCATTGCAAAAGAGGCTGGCTGTTCACAGAGCTCTGTGTCCAAGCACATTAATAGAGAGGCGAAGGGAAGGAAAAGATGTGGTAGAAAAAAAGTGTACAAGCAATAGGTATAACCGCACCCTGGAGAGGATTGTGAAACAAAACCCATTCAAAGATGTGGGGGAGATTCACAAAGAGTGGACTGCAGCGGGAGTCAGTGCTTCAAGAACCACTACACACAGACGTATGCAAGACATGGGTTTCAGCTGTCGCATTCCTTGTGTCAAGCCACTCTTGAACATCAGACAGCGTCAGAAGCGTCTCGCCTGGACTGCTGCTGAGTGGTCCAAAGTTATGTTCTCTGATGAAAGTAAATTTTGCATTTCCTTTGGAAATCAGGGTCCCAGAGTCTGGAGGAAGAGAGGAGAGGCACAGAATCCACGTTGCTTGAGGTCCAGTGTAAAGTTTCCACAGTCAGTGATGGTTTGGGGTGCCATGTCATCTGCTGGTGTTGGTCCACTGTGTTTTCTGAGGTCCAAGGTCAACACAGCCGTATACCAGTAAGTTTTAGAGCACTTCATGCTTCCTTCTGCTGACCAACTTTATGGAGATGCAGATTTCATTTTCCAACAGGACTTGGCACCTGCACACAGTGCCAAAGCTACCAGTATCTGGTTTAAGGACCATGGTATCCCTGTTCTTAATTGGCCAGCAAACTCGCCTGACCTTAACCCCATAGAAAATCTATGGGGTATTGTGAAGAGGAAGATGTGATATGCCAGACCCAACAATGCAGAAGAGCTGAAGGCCACTATCAGAGCAACCTGGGCTCTCATAACACCTGAGCAGTGCCACAGACTGATCGACTCCATGCCACGCCGCATTGCTGCAGTAATTCAGGCAAAAGGAGCCCCAACTAAGTATTGAGTGCTATACATGCTCATACTTTTCATGTTCATACTTTTCAGTTGGCCAAGTTTTGTAAAAATCCTTTCTTTGTATTGGTCTTAAGTAATATTCTAATTTTCTGAGATACTGAATTTGGGGTTTTCATTAGTTGTCACTTATAATCATCAAAATTAAAAGAAATAAACACTTGAAATATATCAGTCTGTGTGGAATGAATGTATACATTATACAAGTTTCACTTTTTGAATGGAATTAGTGAAATAAATCAACTTTTTGATGATATTCTAATTATATGACCAGCGCCTGTATAGAAGATGAGGCTGTTACACTTTTGTTAAATGAAAACTCAACTCAAGCTCCTGTCTAATGTGCATTTCTAAGAGACAAAACTTGTAATATTATTATTCAATGTCTCTCAAATGTTAGTCTGGAGCCCTGATAATATCAATAGTACAGTAAAATGTTAATATAATTTGAAATGTAGTCTGTTTAATTGTAAATGAAATATATAGATTTAGTAAACCATTTTTTCTTTTAGTTTTAGTATAACATTATTATACCATGCATAATTTTACCTTTTTGTTTAAATTAGCCAAACCAATGTATAGTTGACATTTGAGGCTCAATGCTATAGAAAAGCAAAAAAGGTTCAGGAAGAGTGTTTTCAGCCTTTATTTTTATATAAAAATATGGCATGCAGCTTCAAACAATGGCATAAATCTGTTCAAAATGATCGTTATTAAATCACAATTTCAAGGGAATAATCAACAATTATGATTTTTGTCATAATCGTGCAGCCCTACCTGAGACAAATGGGCAAGGTAACTAAGGCTGGCCACACACTAGATGATTTTAAGGCCCATTCGCGGCAGTTTTCTGAAGAGATACTCAGTTACTCATCCGCGGTGATGCTTGTTGCATTAGCTCTGTCATATCTGACCATAACATGCCATATAGCCTATAAAACGCTCTCACACGTCTATTATTTTAACATTTTGGTTGGAGTAAAATTAGCATATGTGGTTTCAACAACCAGATGCATTTACACTTGTCCAGTTTCGTCTGGAATGCGGCCCAGACCTCCTCCTGAAGTGGTTTGAGCGATCGGATTTATATCCGTCTCGAATGCGTTTTGGAGGGCATTTACACCTTAGCTATCCGATCTGAAAAAAACGCATGAAGTGACCCTATGTGCACATACTGCCCCCAAGTGGTGACAGCCCAAAATACATAGACATTAACACATTGGCTCCTACAAGCACTATATTTAACAACTTTCAGAACGACTTCTTTCCATAAAAGGTACATATTGACAAACACAGTGACTTTTTTTGGATAAACCTTCAGTTGGACGATTTCGCCAGTACTGCCCCGCGAGCATGAGGCCTGACTTTCCCGGCGCAGCATTGCCTCTCTCGGCATCTGTTCAGTGGAGTGAGCGGCAGAAAAGCAGCATATTCAGTTGGCCGTTCGCAAAGACCCGCCCTCCATAGTTACTGTTGCTATCCCCGACAAACAGTGCTCTCATGTTCTCACGCAGTGAAAAACACATTGCAGAGCGAAGAGAAAACTGACAACACCCCGACAGAGAAGACAGAGCAGGTCACTTCTGATATGAAACAAGGTCTCAGGACTCTCAGCTTTCAGATTGTGTCATTTTTAAAGAAGTTCAAACAATAAATACCGTTTTGTGGCTCTTCAATGTGTCATGACACATGATGATACAGTTGCTGGGTATGCGCATTTACATATTTTCCGAGCCAAACATGACAGGTTTTCTGGTACACAAAACAAGTACTATAAAGGAATACCTTAGCTTATTGCTGTTACCGTGGCAGCCAACAACAGCACAGCTTAACCCTCCGCACATATTTATATTTTGTTATATTGAAAAAGTTTCAATTCAGTCAATCTTTTTTACCCCGTTTAAACACGTATTTCTAAGGAGACCGGCTGTAGCTGTCAGTCAAGATGGCGGATAGCAGCAGCGCATAATATACGCGTTCTGATTGGTCAGATCGCCTGTCAATCAAGCTTCCTGCGAACGGTCAATTGGCCATACCACAGCAGACTCCTCAGTAAACGAGTACAAAACAGCACCTGTTGCTTACTGACTGTTTGTTCTTTTAAATATGAACATAGTTCGTCTGTTAATATGCACAGTTTGTTACTCAGACACAGGCAGTGCACTACATGAGACAAAAGCATAATATAGCCAAAATCACTGCATACATCCGCTCACAGATATTGATTTTGTCACGATTATAAATCATGATTTAAGGAGTATAGTGAGAGTGACTACTGGTTAACGTGTACTATTAATGGTTTGTGTTTAGTCACTATTTACATTTGTTTTATGTATGACAACAGAAAATATGTAAATGAGAACAGCTTTATTGGGCATTCAGTTATAATAAAATATGTGACAGTTTAGAGAACAGTTTAGAACAGATCTGAAGTGCCAAAACCTGTCTGAATGCAAACCCAATGCAAGACGTCATAAATATGCTAATTAATATGTGACGTCACTTGCTGCCACAAGTCTCACAAAATATAGTTTAAATATTGATCTAAATCTGATGAACTGCTTGAAGCTTTATAACATGAATGTTCTTCAGATTCATGAATGAATGAAGAATCAAGAACAAACACCAACCTCTCTGTTCTTCAGTGTGTTTGATTCTGCAGGGCTCTGGATCACTCATCTTCTCTCTCCTCTTTAATAAACTCAGTCTTTGATCAGATTTCTTCCAGCATTTATTGGAGAAATCACTGACGGTGTGACTGATGTGGGAAGAGCTTCACTGAACATGGATTTCTGTGTGGAAGAAGCAGATCTGCAGAAATCAACAATAAATCTGAGTCTGTGTGTTTTTTAATTAATTTACACATTTAAGCATTCATGTAAGTGAAGCAGATGCCCTCCAACTTCTGTCTTTGAAGAGACCAGAGCCTAAGTGTTGTCTCTCTGTAAATCATTATATGTGACCACGGACCACAAAACCAGTCTTAAGTGTCAATTTTTTTAAATTGAGATTTCTACATATGCAAGCTGAATAAGTAAGCTTTCCATTGATGTCTGGTTTGTCAGGATAGGACAATATTTGAATATTTGTAAATCTGGAATCTGAGGGAGCAAAAAAATCTAAATATTGAGAAAATCATCTTTAAAGTTGTTCAAATGAAGTTCTTAGTTATGCATATTACTAATCAAAAATTAAGTTTTGATACATTTACGGTAGAACATTAACAAAATAACTTCATGGAACGTGATCTTTACTTAATGTCCTAATAATCTTTGGCATAAACGAAAAATGGATAATTTTCACCCATACAATGCATTTTTGGCTATTGCTACAAATATACCCCAGAGACTTTAAGACTGGTTTTGTGGTCCAGGGTCACATATTACTATAGTAAAGTTTACAGCATTGACACAAAGACCACATCAGTTTAAAATGCTCATATTCAGTATCTATCCATATCTTCTGCCCTGTATTCAGGCTGCACAATTAGTCTTATTTCTAATCGCGATTATGATTATGGACGTAGTAACACTAATGGTAACCATGGTATTGTGACAGAAAAGTAGGATATTCAAAATAAATTTAGTTTTATTACTGTACTTAATGTTAAAGGAGTAATAGAATATAATTACAGCATTTTAGTTATTAATACTATTGTAATTGTATAAAAGAAATTTGAAATGTAGTCTGTTTAATTGTAAATGAAATATATAGATTTAGTAAACCATTTTTCTTTTAGTTTTAGTATAACATTATTATACCATGCATAATTTTACCTTTTTTAAAGAAGAAACCAAACCAATGTATAGTTGTCACTTGAGGCTCAATGCTATAGAAAAGCAATAAGATTAATTTTATAAAAAAAATAAACAAATGGTTTAAATCTGTGCAAAACATTTCAACAGAAATTGTGACAATCGTTATTAATAATTGCAATTACAGTTATTTTGTCATAATCGTGCAGCCCTACCCCGTATTAATATATAATAACATATCTGCATAGAAATATAGAGAATATAAACTCTCCCAAATAACAGCGAGATCTTCATTAGCAACTACAGGTGGATAACTACACTAGAGCACATAATATCTACACAGTTTGATTATTTTAATAACTACGCTCGTACAAATTAAGTAATTCAATTATTAACATGTTCTAGTTTTATACATTGATTTAATGTCTCCTGTGTCTATATTCTAATAATTCATATTTATGAGTAGATTTAAAATATCCCACGTGACTCATTATGAGGTATTTAGTAGTGTCTTTTGTTAATTGTAACTAATTTGATCCCCAAAGATGAGCGTCAGAGAAACAAGGTTATAAATCAAACCGCAGCAACACTTGATATCAGAGCAAACATCGACACAATCAAACACACAGAAGCGCTCAGGTCTTCAGGAACACACACAGCACTCAGCCCGATGAAAACAAGACACAGACGAGCTGTTAGTGAAACTCCAGAAAGTGTGAATGAGAGAAATACTGTGAACTGCTCGCTTCTCCTCAGAAGACTCGACGCCAGACCAGCGACCAGTTCTTCCTCTTCTTCTTCTCTTGGTTAATGGCGGATTGCAAACGAATTTTAGGTGCATACCGCCACCTACTGTACAAGAGTGTGTAACATCATGTCATTTCACAGTTTTTTACAATCGCTATGACAAATTTTTCAATACTTCCAACAATTTTCCTAAACTCTTAACACACCTACAACACACAATTGACAACACAGTTAATTTTATGCTCAAAATCACACACTGCAAACTAAACTCCAACACTAATTTTCAAATTACAATAATATATTAACACAATATTAAGATTATGATTATTTTATTTGTCACATACACAATTACATAGAGAGTATATAACCAGCAGTGAAATGTATTCTCTGCATTTAACCCATCCTAAGTGAACACACACCCGGAGCAGTGGGCACATGTTACAGCGCCCGGGGAGCAGTTGGGGGTTCGGTGCCTTGCTCAAGGACACCTCAGTCTGGTATTGAAGGAGGATACTCCCCCCACCAACAATCCCTGCCGGACCTGAGATTCAAACCCACAACCTTACGCTTACAAGTCCGACTCGCTATCCATTAGGCCACGACTGCCCCTATATCAGCCAAAACATTGCAAACAAGTCTCAAAATCAAATTATTATTCCAAAGCACTAACACATGTTCTCTTTCAACAGTAACATTTAGTCAATCATAGCTAAATATCATAAAAACACTAACATCAGATGGTATTACAGTGTCAGGTCTGACTTTACAGTAATAGACAGAATATTGCATTGATCATAGATTGTGTTTTACACCACAGTTTCTTTTGAAGCCTCTCTATATTTTTGTTTTGTTGGGTTTAGTAAATGCATGTATTTTGTTTGCTGCAGAAAGGGGGAAAGACAGAGACAGAATTGCTGCAGTAAAGGCTTTCTTTGCAACAGGACATTAGAAAGAAAACAAGAAAACAAAAAGAATATGCAATCTGGCTGTCATTTATTACATGAATATACAAACAGAAAAAACCCAAAGAAGAATAAAAAATAAATGTAATCTAATCTGCCCTGTCCTCTGCGTTTGGCCACATGTTCTCATCCACATCACACCAGATATCTTCTCTGGCAAGGCGTCTTGGGAAGAATCTTCTGGTATGTCTTATCCTTCCTGGTAGTGTTCAGCTGTGATGTCTTGGCATGCAGCATCCATTGCATCCGAGGGACATTTGTCCCTGTGGACGATGGTCAAGCACCTTCCACCTCCAGGCTCAGAACAACTCCTCAATGACGTGGAGGAAAGGGGCAAGGAAAAGAGACATCATCCCAAAGCCTTTTAAATCCATTCACGTAGGCTATTATTTTGGAAATCTTTATTTTAAAGACGTTCGTTATCTGGTTAGTAAGATTATCTGGAAACATCAGACGCAATTAATTGCTTTGCTTCCAAAGTCATACGCAACTTTTGTTAATTAATATAGCATATAACAAGAGTTAGTGTATTTACAACAGTAAGTTAATATGTATGATAGGCCTATTTAGTCACATTTATGCAGAATCGCTTAGCCTACATCAGGATCACAATGCGTCATAAAACGATTAGACCTAAATTACACATGCCTATTTCATATAGGTTAGCCTATTTAATTTTATTTTAGATATAGACTATGATAATGATGATGATAATACTAACAGTAGCCTACTACTAATAATAATAAAGAAAGGAAGAATAGCCTATTAGGCTACATATTGGCCAGCATTGTATGTGCAGTAGGCTATGGGTTAATATAATAATTCTTAATTCTGCGCTTTATTAAATTCAAAACATTTTATTCATTTATTCATAATATTAATTTCTGATTATCAAAGGTTGCTATGGTCACGCAGGTTCGTGCATTAAACGCATGGCCAAGATAAATAAATGATGTTCTCTCAACATAAGTCGTGTTCCCCCGAACATGTCCCCTACTTGCCATCTTTTTGATCATTTTGTCATGAAAAGATTTTTTTATTTCTTTAAATAACACATTAGGCCCACATATAATGATCACAGAAACAAATCCACAGCTGAACCGCAGCAACAAGTGGTGTTTTCGTAATCAGCGTATTTGAAGGAATCAGTTGAATGGATTGAACTCACTCGTTAAGACAGTGACTTGGCGCCACCTAGTGTCTGTTTTAGTTTAATATTAAACGTTTCATTTAATTGATTGACATATTGACATATTTCTGCCTTCAAAATGTAAAACATTAATTTCATAACATATTATGCATTTGTAGGCTTATTGCAGTGTAAATGCACTCAGTAATGATGTCTCTGATGGCTTTTGTTGACACTGATTGGATTTTTACTAGTAACAGCCCTTTATTATTTTAACTGAATTTATCGATTGGAATTAAGAACGTGGCATTCCATATTCATGATGCATATATTAATACGTTTTTTTTATTAAATGCCCCTGGACATCAGTTCACAGGTTTGTTTCTGATGTCGTCAACGTTGTTTTTGGTTACATTAAAAAAATGCAGTTAGCTTAAATAGCTGAGGGCACACGACAGGCGCTGTTTGTATGAGCATGATGCTTGTATGTTCAATGCATGGCGTGTGTTTCACTAGCTCCGTTCCCATGGTCACCTTTTGTTTGACCTAATTCTGGATATTTCCAGCCTAAAACGTGTGATTAATCTGTATCTAAAGCCATGTCTACACCAAGAGAACCCATTATAATCAGTTGATGCGGTGACTGTCCACACGGGAAGTGGTGCGAGGCGACAAATCTTCTACAGTAACCTCCTTCTATTCCGAATATTGGAAACATGCGTTGTATGCGTTGAAAGTGAAACCTAAAAAAAAGCATGCATAAGAGAGCGATTGCACGCTTTCATGAGCTTCAGCAAATGCACACGATCACAGATTGCACACTTCCCGGCCGAAACAACCCCCCACGTGAAACTGAAATAATAACCCTGATATAAGATTTTGGCCATATCGCCCATCTAAGTCATTCATCCCACACTATCAACAGGCGCTTCAAGTAGGCTACACTTCTTGTACTTCGTTTGGGCACCACAAGGTGTCACTGTGGCCTCAAAGCTTACCCCTCGACTACTCTGGATCGATTGCTATTCCTGAGGTAAAACACGCCCTCCTCATTACCCTACGGACAAAAAAATGTATAAATAAAGAAATGTGGAAATAAAGAAATAAATACGTAAATAAATACATAAATGTGAAAATAAATAAATGTGAAAATAAATAAATGTATAAATAAATAAATGTGGAAATGAAGAAATAAAGAAATAAATACTTAAATAAATACATAAATGTGAAAATAAATAAAAGTGGAAATAAATAAATGTATAAATAAATAAATGTGAAAAAAACATAAATAAGGAAATAAAATTATAAATAATTATTTATTTTTGTTTTTTTACTTTTCTTTGTACATTTATTTATATATGTATTTATTTATTTTAGTTTTTTTACATTTCTTTGTACATTTATTTATTTATTTATATATATATATACACACAGTGTCCTCCACTAATATTGGCACCCTTGGTAAATATGACCAAAGGCGGCTGTGAAAATAAATCTGCATTGTTTATCCTTTTTATCTTTCATTAAAAAAATTCACAAAATTCCAACCTATCATTGAAGTAAAACAATTGAAAGTGGGGAGAAAATCTCATGATGAAAAAAATGCTTTCACTATTTCATGTTGGCCACAATTATTGGCACTCAATTATTGCAACGTCCTTTTCCCAGCACAACAGCTCTGAGTTTTCTCCTATAATGCCTGAAGAGTTTGGAGAACACCTGATAAGAGATCATTTTCTTCATACAGAATCTCTCCAGATCCTTCAGATTCACAGCTCCATGACGGTGCTTCTTCTCTTCAGTTCACCTCACTCATCTTCTACAGGGTTCAGCTCAGAGGACAGAGACAGCAATGGTAAAAGATTAATTTTGTGCTCAGTGACCCATTTTTGTGTTTATTTTGATGTTTGTTTTGGATTGTTGTCCTGGTGGAAGATCAAAACATGGCCCATTATAAGATTTCTAACAGAGGCAGTCAGGTTTTGATTTTTTATCTGTTGGTCCAGCAGAAAAACAGGCCCACAACATTAAAGATCCAGCAGCATATTTAACCGTGGACATGAGGTACTTTTTTATCCCTGTTTGTACTAAACACATCTGGTGGGTTTGCTGCCAAAAAGCTCTTTTTTCAGTTTCATCTGACCACAGAAGCCAGTGCCATTTGAAGTTACAGTCATGTCTGACAACTGAATATGCTGGAGTTTGTTTTTGGATGAGTGAGGAGAATTTTTCTTGAAACCCTCCCGAACAACATGTGCTGATGTAGGGGATGTTTAATTTTTTTTTTTTAGGTTTCTGACCCCAAGACTTAACTAATCTCTGCAATTCTCCAGCTGTGATCCTTGGAGAGTCTTTGGCCACTCAAACTCTCCTCCTCACCGTGCATTAGGACGATATAGACACACGTCCTCTTCCAGACAGTTTCGTAACATCTTTAGTTGATTGGAACCTCTTAATTATTGCCCTGATGGTGGAAATGGGGATTTTCAATGTTTTAACTCTTTTCTTACAGCCACTTTCTATTTTGTGATGCTCAACAATCTTGTTCTTCACATCAGAAATATATTTTTTGTTTTTTCTCATTGTGATGGATGATTAAGGGAATTTGGTCTTTGTGTTCCTCATATTTATAATTCTGTGGAACAGAAAGTCATGGCTGGACAATTTCATGCTCCTAGTCACCCTGGTGTGCTAAAATATGAATGGGAATATACTTCAGAGATATTTTACTCACAAGAATTTCTAGGGGTGCCAATAATTGTGGCCAACATCCATTGGAGAAAAACATTTATTTCATCATGAGATTTTCTCCCCACTTTCAATTGTTTTACTTCAATGATAGGTTAGAATTTTGTGAATTTATTGAGTGAAAGATCAAAAGGATAAACAATGCAGATTTATTTTCACAGCTGCCTTTGCTCATATTTATCAAGGGTGCCAATATTAGTGGAGGGCACTGTATATATATTTACATTTCTTTGTACATTTATTTATTTATTTATTTATAATTATGGCAGGATTGGCATTCCATACATGTGGTCTTGAAATAATTGCACAAAAAAAGCTAAACAAATTATAATTAAGCTGTCATTTACATGTATTCATAAAGTCAAAAGGTAATCTAATAATGTGGTCTAAGTTTAAATGTTAGAAAAATAAATAAATTTTAAGACATCTTGCCATACCAAAAGTGGACGTTTCTGTAGAAAAAATCAGTACTAAAATTGTTAACTGTCAGTAATCATTTTGCTTAATATATGGGTGCAGGAGCGCATGATGGTCACTTCTGAGAAAAGAAAAAAAAAACCTTTTGTGCGGCGCCCCCAGTCATTTTGCGCCCTAGGCACTGCCTATGTCGCCTATGCCACGGGCCGGCCCTGCCTTGTAGTACACTTGAACCCATCTTTCATACACTAGTGGGTTCAAATATACTACAAGTGGTAAATAAATACAGTTTTAATACAGAGAAAGCATGTTAAAAGCACATTTTATTTCATATTCATGGTGTCACAAAATAGCACAGTTGATTTACTCAGCAAGTTGAAGTACGTTACTGAAGTACACAGTCCAAATACATGGAGATTAGCTGAACTGGAAATGCTAAATGGCCTTTATTGTAGGGGCGTAAGTGTGAATGTGTGTGTGTCTGTGAGCCCTGTGATGGACTGGCCATCTGTCCACAGCTGCATTTCCCGATAACGACAAATCTTGGCTGTTAAGAGCATTTCTGCATGTGAGATTACGATGTTTTATTACATTTTTCACATACCTTTCCCAAAAACGCAGTTAAGATGAACATGTGAGCACAACCTTTAAGACCCGCTGTCCATTCATGAAGTACTGAAATGTCAATCAATGGATTATGAGCATGCACATTGAAAAAGCAAATGTATCACTTATAAGTAATTATAAAAGTAATATAAATATAACTGTTCTTGTAATGCATTATATTTCTTTGTAAATATATTTATATCACTGCAATACTAGCTTATAAATAAGTATAAATGGGGCTCATAATATAAATCATTATGAGCATGGGCTTCTTAGAAAGTGTTACCGTATTTCTTTGTTTTGTTTTTTTAAAGCATATTTATTGACTGGTATGATATCGCTAACAGGCGAAATACCAGACAGAGGGTGAAGTGTACTGCCAGACAGGGAGTCAGCAAGAGGACCTAGAAAGACGTACAGAGGAAGGTCACAGCCATGAACCCTCACGTAAACCGCTTTATTCTGTCCTTGATAGAATATGAGTGGAAAACCTCAAACTGAATCCTGTTTGCCAGCTCTTTTAGTGGGAAATTCGTTGTTCTCACTTAAGGACATTGTACCTCCTTAAGTGAGGTTCCCTTCACTGGTTATTTTTGTTTCATTCATCTGTGCACACTTGGTAGTGGTAATGGTTTTAATGTTTACATTAATTGATTGAATAAAAATGTTTCTGATAAGAACATTGTTTGGATTGCCTTTTGATTTGCAATGTTATTCTGAAGCATTATAATATTACTAACTATACATTTATATCCTACACCAAATACAATTCTGTTTTATATATATATATATATATATATATAATAATTTTAAGTAAATAATGTGAAATGACATTAATATTTAACAGTAATGCATCAATATTGATATTACAGTACAAAACCGTATAGTAAAAGCAGAAATTGATTTAATTACAAAATGCACTAAAAATCCAGTAAAGTACTGTTTTCTAGTTTTACAGTACTGGTTTTGTGTACCGTAAAGTGAATTACAGTACAGTTACTGTAAATCGTAATACAGTAACTTACTGTACAAATACAGGGAAATCGCTAACAGTGTATCAGAAATCATCCTCTCAGACCAAATCCTGTCTGAATATGTTTTATTATACTGAAATGTCCTCCCAACTCTTTAAAAATAATTAATACAACTTGATTTGAGGTTAAAAAAATATATACTTCAGAATATATTTTATTATACTGTAATAAGTTTTATTATAAGTTACTTCAGAAAATATTTTTTTTCCTGTCAGAAGATAATGCTGGTATATTCTTCAATCCATGTTCACGACTTTTTCTGTATTTTTTTTTTCTATTATTTCTTTCTGCAGCTTAACGCTGAAAATCCAACCATCAAGACAAAATACCTCAAAGATTATTGTGCTTCTGCTCATTATATTATGACGATTCTTCTGAAAGGATACAAGTTCAGTAACACCTGGGATCAAATCTCTTTTGAGAAACAGGTAAGGAACAGTTCCATCAATTTAAATCCTTCCTTTACAGCAAAGAAGCTGTTCAGTAATAACCATTGTTGGGGGTAACGCGAGTTACGTTATAATATTACTTTTTTCAAGTAACTAGTAAAGTAACGCATTACTTTTTAATTTACAAGAAAATATCTGAGTTACTTTTTCAAAAAAGTAACGCGAGTGACTTTTTTTCCCATTTATTGACTGATAGTTATTGAAAAACTAACTGAAATAAAATAATAATTAACAAAAATTAACAATCGTTTTCATAATCATTACGTTCTCACCCCTTGGCGGAAAAATATTTGAGTTGTGTGACAGTTTAGGGAAATACCTGTATCTGACGGAGAGACGCAAAGCAGTTTAAAGCAGAGTCCTGCACCGGTCCTGTTTGATAAACGTGCACCAGCAGTACTTAACAGAACACCCGACCCATTATCCCACAGCAGCACTCATTTAATTCTGTACCAGACCAGAACCGTTTGACATAAAGACCGCGAGTCGTGACCCGAACCGCACACGCATTAATCTACAACATCAGGTAGGCAAACTTATTCATTTTCTCGTGTAACACAAGCAATCAAACCAACATTAGGCATTCTAAGTTGGTGCTTTGACGAAAAACAGACACGCAGAGCAACGTGATAATTAACAGAGAAAAAAGATGAGAACGCGCCTTTCTGTAAACAATACAAAACTTGGCCGAGCATCTCGTGATCACTCTGCCAAACTTTAGAACAAATATGCATAGGCTAAATCACATCATACACATGCTTATAATTCTTCATAAATAAAGAAAAGAACATATTCAAATATGAGCCTTCACTGCGATTGTCGTTATTATTGAATTTCATTAGTCATTCATTAGTCATAATTCATTAGATGATTTATGCGCGGCTGTTCATGGAAAAGTGAGGAAGACACGACAATACCATGATTATGGTTAAATAAGAAAAAAGACATCTAATATAACGAAATTAGGCTACATTTATTTTCATATTAATATCGCAACACACCATTAGATTACATTATCGCAACTTGTGTAGATTTATGTGTTTCAGCATGCGTTAATTTTGTGTTGCTAAACGTTTACCTCAATAAGGTTAAATTATGCCCAAGTCTTTCTTTGTCCTTCGCTCTGGAAGTGATCTGTTGATTCTGCTCAACTTTAATTAAAACCGAAACTAAACTATATAAAAACTAAATAAAAATGTGTTCACAAAATAAAAACTAAACTAAAACTAACAACAATATTAATGAAACTAATAAAAACTAAACTGAATTTTATAGCAAATTTGAAAACGATATTAAAATAAAACGAATTTAAAAATTAAAAACTATAATAACCTTGGTGTGAACATGTTACTGTAGTTCTAGACTAAATGTGAATGTGCTTTAATTCATCCCACTTGCAAAAAACTGATTTAGTATTCATCAAAATGAATTAAAACGGTGAAATGCAAACACAGAATATGACACAAACCTGCAATAATTAAATATGTTAAATAACACAAATGTATCTAATCCCATTTTATTAACCAATGTCTTTGCTGCTGACCTTTGATGATCCAGTTCAATCATACTGATAAGAAAAAATGACTTTAGATAAACTAACAATTGTGCTTCATTGTTTTTTTTATTGCTGAAGAGTGTTGAACTTCTACTGCGCTCTACTCTTCACACGTGAATTTACTTTTCCTTCAGCCTGAGGTTTATTCATTACACTTTTTGGTGTGAAAGGGCTTTACATTTGCTATAATTACAACTTCTTGTATTAAAAACAATCAAGCCATGCTCATATTTAAAAAGTAACGCAAAAGTAACGTAACGCATTACTTTCCTAAAAAAGTAACTAAGTAACGTAATTAGTTGCTTTTTTAGGGAGTAACGCAATATTGTAATGCATTACTTTTAAAAGTAACTTTCCCCAACACTGGTAATATGAATATATAAATGTCATGCTAGAGACTATAATTTAACCCCAGGTTACTTGCATTGATCAAAAGAGCACAATGGAAGTAGCTCATTAACTGACATCATGTCATGTGCTCAACCTGACATAAACCAGTATATCAGATGACCTCTGCTCCAGCAGTATGAGAAAGCTTATTTATAGTATTTATTATAATAATACACATTTTTAATGAATTGTATTGCACTTGATTAATTCTGGCCAGTGAGACTAATGACCTGTCTTTTGGACTCATCTGATCCTCCCAGCAGCTCTTTGCTCTCTCCGGTCAGGTAAGCGTTTTAATAGAAATATCTGAGGGGTTATCCTTTAACTTTCTAAAATGCCGCTCAGCATTTTCACCGGCCAAAATTTTGTTGTTGGGAAATTACATTTTATATGACTAAAGTTACTGCTTACTAAAAAAAAAGTAAAATTGATTTCCAGGTCTTTTATTTTTTTTTGTCTATTTAAAGGGCATTTCCCCCTAACCGTATTAAATGCATGCATCATCTTTCATATCAAATTCTTACATTTTATTAATATTTCACTTAATGTAATAAGACACTATAGGGCTGTTACCAATCCAATGAAATCAATATTAACAAAAACAATCTTTCCACTGCAGAAGAAACAGAAGCAGCTGAAGTGGCATTTAGATGCATTCACACAGACAGTTTAGTGAAGCTGAAATGTAGCGTGAATGCATTTACATTGAAAAATTATAAAAGTATAAATAAGGTAATGAGCATGGTGTTTTAAATCAGTTTTTTTTTATATCCAAATACAAAATGTTGAAAAAAAAAATGCAAAGTAAAGGTACTTTTAGATATAAAAGTAAACCGCCAGTAGGTGGCAGTAAGTGAGTGTCTTAATGAGTGAGTAATTCATTCAAAGGATTCGTTCAGACAACTGATTCATTCAAGAATGAAGCAAGAGCCTGTCTTTATGAATGGACCACTGAATAATTGACTCAAATGATCCATTAAAATACACTGAATCATTCAGTAAAGAAACACCGCTGTGTGTTGCTCAGAGGTGCGTGAATGTTCTGCTTTGATCTTTGTTTGGAACTATTTTTGTTAAGCAAATCAACATTGACAATATTGTACTGTATATTAACTACTCATTCGAACTCTTGTATAAAATAAATGTCAAATTTGCAATTGTGGTTTTCAGGGGAAAACTGCACTCACTTGGTCGTGACACATGTTAAATATATAAATAATTTGTTTTGATTTCTCCTCAAGATTGTTTCACATACAAACAGGCTGCGTAAGCCTCAACTGCACGACCTTGTTCCTGTCAATACATTATCAATCACCGTTTACACCAAAAGCAATAAAATCAGAATCATTCTTCCCGAAATTTCTGTGCTTTCCTAATTAAATGTTTTAATCAGATTAGTTGTCCATAGGAATGCAACAATACCAAAATCTCACGATATGATATTTATTGCGATATTTAAAAAAAAAGACATGAAGAATTGGGGAAAAAATTAAAATTTTGTACATTTTAAAGTTAAATTATTCCATCTAATGCACTTTGAGAGTTCAAAATTAAGAGCTGCAACCCATGTTCTTCACTAAGGAACTTAAGTCAGTGAACTGACTTGTACCTGAATTTAAAAAACTTAGGATTCTACTAAGAAAATAGTCTTAAACAAAGTAAATTAATGCTGTAGTTAGTGCCAGTTTTTACCATCTTTGCTGGTTAGTATATGTTTTTAAGCAAGTGAAGTTTTGAAACTATCACCTATGCTTGTATCTCTACACGATTAGACTACTGTATGTGGGGTTACCTCTTTCCTTCATGTCTCACCTCCTAATGGTGCAGAATGCAGCAGTTCATCCACTCACGGGAACCCGTAAACGTCACCATATCACACCAATCCTACGCTTGGTTACCAGCCCAATACCAAACTGATTTATAAAGGCTTATCTCTGATTACAAAGCTCTTAATAATTTACCATCTATCTGATCTGTTTGTTACAGCACTTATAATCCATCTAGATCACTTCAGTCTCGAAACAACCATCACCTCCTGTTTGTTTCATGATCCAGCCTTCGCTCCTGCGTTTACTGAATTATAATCATTGTTAAAAAGTGTATATTCTTTGTAACTTTGATCTGTCTTATTTTAATTTATTATTTTTCAAATCTATATACAGCACTTTGGCCAACAAAGGCTGAGTTTAAATGTGCTTTATAAATAAACTGAATTTAATAAAAAAAAATAATTTTCAAAATTTGGTATCTTGTCTTACCATAATAGGAGGGCAGGAACTCTGACATTATTTTGTTGTGAAACAAATAAACTCTGTCCCCATATAGCTTTCACCTTCAGTAAGATAAAAATAAAATCAGTTGTGTTAACATTATGAGGTGTATGCTAAACGCCACAAAAGAGGAATACAGTTGTGTTTGTGCAACTCTTTGGTTTTCATCACACATCTAACATATATCTGTGTGCTGTCAAACATACAGTGTTCTGGTAAAGAAACAGAATGACAGTGAAAACAGCAAGACTTCAAGAGCGGTATGCAGTGTTATTTAATTTTTCGTGAGATTTAAAGTAGCATTGTCAGATTATTTTAATCATAAACACAAAGTTTCAGTAATTGTAGTTACATCATCTGTAACTGAAAAACCTCTTTGCTATATTAAATGATTCCAGACTTGTTTTAACCAGTACACGCAGATATCTATATAATTACTTGAGAATGTATAGTTAATGTATTGAACTGAAAAGCACTTGGTTATCCTTGGAGTTCAGCGATCCTGAAATGTTGATATTCATGGCTGTGCGGGTGAAGTTGGAGGGTTTGGCTTACTGGTAATCTTTAAATCACAGCAGAACAACGCTGGTTCTTGTCCGAAACACAGTTTGTGCTGCCACAGATATAAACGCTCATTTGGCTTCAGCCCAAATGTGAGTTGCTCTTCCTCTTCAGTTGCGTCTTTCCAGCTTTCATCTTCAGTGCTGACATGTGAACCTCCACATTCTGCAGAAAAGGAGAACTGCAACTTCGCAATTAACTTTGCAAGCTCTCCAGATTCAATCGAGGCTGATGAGTCTATCTTCCAGTTGTGAGTGATCTGGGCCATCTTCTCATCATTGTATCCAACCTTTTTAGTGATCTTCTTTTCCCATGTCACCGGTGTGCTGCTGTCATTAGTTATCGTTTTAATATTCTCCCACATGCCAATGGCTGGGCCTTTAGTTACAGACAGCCCACCAGGAAGGAAGTTAAGAACCTCAGGATGAACAGAATAGACAGCATTGTGCTCGTCTGTGCTGAGATCAGGACCGGTGCAGAACTCAACACCCCACTCTGAGGCGGGCTTGAGGAAGGAGAAGCCAGTTTGCTTGGAGTATGGTAGGCCCCAGTAATATAGACCGTCTCTGAAGTTGGGATCCAGGTTGAGTTCTTCACCATATGCGTCTTTAGTCATGTTTGTTGTTCTTCGGTAAGTGCCCTCTTCTTGGAAGATGATGTAAAAGTAGCCATGGGCTGCAAAGTAGTGGTCTCCACCCTGGCAGTTGGGATGAAGGCTGTAAACTACAGCATCGCTGTCTGTCGTCAGGTTGCTGACTCTGCGGTATGACATGCCCTTGATGATGTGAAAGTAGCTATCTCCACCAATGTAATGGTCTGCATTTTGGCAGGCAGGGTGCAGACTGAAAATAGAGATATCTGCACCTTTATTTAAATTACTTGTCTGCATATAGCAGCCAAGGTCAGAGCGGATTATATAATAGTATTTGTTAAATGCACAGATGTCAGTGCCTTTTGCTTTGCTCCTGGGAATAATGCTGCTCATCGTGCCTGAACCTGCAACACAGAATAAGTCAAACATTCAATCAACTGCACATACACAATGGAATGCTCTTATTTTAGTCATTCTATAGATTGAGCTCAGTGATTACTGAAGGCAGATAATCAAAATCTCTCTCTCTATATATATATATATATACACAGGTACATCTCCGAAAATTAGAATATGGTGAAAAAGTTCATTTTTTCTTGTAACTTATTTCAAAAAGTGAAACTTTCATATATTTTAGATTCATTACATGTAAAGTAAAACATTTGAGTTTCAATAAATGACCACAATAATGGGGAACACTGCTGACTTGGCAATGGTCCAGAAGACGAACATTGACACCCTCCACAAAGAGGGTATGTCACAGATAGGGATGCAACGATTATAGATTTTGCTGGTACGATTATAGTCTGAGGAATAATCACGGTTTCACGATTATTACGATTATTATGCATTTATTAATTTCACAACATAAAATCACATAAACACTCTTTAGATATTAAAGTGTTATTTATTGCTGCCTTTTGAAACAGAAATAACACAGTAACCAATAATACAGCACAAAATAATAATTCTAAAGAAAAAAAAGTCCATTTCTCCTATTGGAATTAAAAAAGGTGACCTCTGCTAAACATCCATGCCAGTATTTCTCTTTTGAAAATAACAAATGGAAATGGATCACAAATGTATTTGGTGTTCATTTTGTATATTCTTTCTACATTTCTTTTGGACCTGAGTTACAGAACTTGGAAAGATGGTGAAAAAAAAGTGACTTATGAATAATACTGTAACAGGGATGATAAATCACAATGTTAATTAAGTATTATTAATATAAGACTAATTTTAACTTTATCCCACAGAGGACACTGTTACTAATGAGGGGAATAAACTAAACTATTATTGTAATCAACTGTCATCCATACTTATTTATTTTAATAATCTTTATTCATCTGATTTTACATATGGCCTGAGAAAATCATGTCTATTATTTTGGTTTGTGAGATCGAGATCGAGCAGCCCACACAAACATTTAGGAGGACAGACACTTGTCAACGCTGCCCAGCGACTTTCATTAATAAAATAATTAGATACTGGATCTACATTATAATAATCAGCAAAGTAAAATGACTGTTTAAATAACTGAACTCAAATCTACATTGTTTGCAGTGACGTGCAGATGCAGGTAGGCTAATTCACGCACGCAACTGTCACCTCTCTCGCTCTCTCTCTCGCGCGCGCTCGCTCTTGCTCTCTCTCTCACTGCAATCTCTGTCTGAAGCGGGCAGAATGCTAGAGCTAACGAACTTCGCTTCAGGTGCTCCTTGCCTTCACGTCGTGCATTAAAATCGTTTATTGTACAGCGAGAACAGGTTGGCTAGCCGTACATTATCCCTTATGTATACTCTTTAACAGCCATTTTTACGGCAATATTTAAATGACGCCCTGGTCATTCTTGGTGTACCCAAAATGGTCCCACACTATCGACTTAATTCATTCTCTGGTGGAAATAAAGGATCACTGTTTGGTTCCTCTGTCATAGTTAATCTAGTGTGTGTAGTAGCCTCCGTGTCTCTGATAAGCACGGCATTTTAAGCTGGTGCACCGCTAGTGTAACATTGTTTTCATTTTGCGCAAGTTGCAACAGTTCCGTTCCGTGCAACAGAAACACTCGGTGTAGCAGAGCCTTTACGATTAATTAACCGTGACGTTTTTAAAGCGCGGTTAATAGTAAAACCGGTTAATCGCTGCATCCCTAGTCACAGAGGGTCATTACTGAAAGGGCTGGCTGTTCACAGAGTGCTGTATCAAAGCATATTAAATGCAAAGTTGACTGGAAGGAAGAATTTGGGTAGGAAAAGGTGCACAAGCAACAGGGATGACCGCAAGCTTGAGAATACTGTCAAGCAAAGCCGATTCAAACACTTGGGAGAGCTTCACAAGGAGTGGACTGAAGCTGGAGTCAGTGCATCAAGAATCACCACGCTCGGACGTCTTCAGGAAAAGGGCTACCAAGCCACTTCTGAACCAGAGACAACATCAGAAGCATCTTACCTGGGCTGTGGAGAAAAAGAACTGGACTGTTGCTCAGTGCTCCAAAGTCCTCTTTTCAGATGAAAGTAAATTTTGTATTTCATTTGGAAATCAAGGTCCCAGAGTCTGGAGGAAGAGTGGAGAGACACAGAATCCATGTTGCTTGAAGTCCAGTGTGAAGTTTTCGAAGTCATTGATGATTTGGGGTGCCGTGACGTCTGCTGGTGTTGGTCCACTGTGTTTTATCAAATCCAAAGTCAATGCAGCCGTCTACCAGGAAATTTTAGAGCACTTCATGCTTCCTTCTGCTGACAAGCTTTATGGAGATGCTGATTTCCTTTTCCAGCAGGACTTGGCACCTGCCCACACTGCCAAAGGTACCAAAAGCTGGTTCAATGACCATGGTGTTACTATGCTTGATTGGCCAGCAAACTCGCCTGACCTGAACCCCATATGGAATCTATGGGAAGAGATTTTCAAGAGAAAGATGAGAAACAGTCGATCCAACAACACAGACGAACTGAAGGATCAATAGTGCCTCAGCAGTGCCACACGTTGATCGCTTCCATGCCACACCTCACTCGAGTTTTGATTGATCTTAGGAAATATTCAAATATTTTGAGATACTGATTTTTGACTTTCATCAATAATCATCTAATCATCAAAATTAAAACAAAAAAATTTAAAACAAAACTTAAAAACAAAAAATGTAATGAATCTAAAATATACGAAAGTTTCACTTTTTGAAATAAGTTACAAGAAAAGACTTTTTCACCATATTCAAATTTTCTGAGATGTACCTGTATGTATGTGTATATATATATATGTGTGTGTGTGTGTGTGTGTGTGTATTGTAGGATATCAGAGTGAATCAGACAATTTAAGATTCATTCAGATTGGTGTTAGAACCACCAAAAGAGCCAAATTCCACAAAGAGGCCCAAGACAACAGGATGTTCATAAATTAAATCCCTAGAGCCAGCCAGTCTGAAGCAAGCCTCTTTCTCAGAACAGCTTGCAACATTAAGACAAAATAACACTTATTGATAATTCCAACGCAGGAAGGAGATTGTCAAATTTGGAGCAAGTGACCAAGATTGATGGTCAAAGACACAGCACATCATGACCATCACATGAGGGAAATCATTAGTAGAGACTTTGTTGGGTGGGTTCCCCCAACTAGAGGACAAGAACCAGACTGAAATTCCTTCTAAAACCTTTTTTTTACCTTTGTTCCTCGGAACACATTCTCACATCAACAGAATGGCACAGAAACTGCCTTTTCCATATGCACCTAAAATCATCTTAAAAGACTTATGAGCAACTAATCATTTCTATGCATAACTCCATATTATGTATGTAACCCACACATTTGACTATCATGTCCTAATCACTCATTGTGTATTATGAGTGTATTATGATATTATGGTATTTTTTAATAACTACTGAATAGCTTTAGGGTTCATATTCATGTTTGGTATGTATGAGTGTGAAAATTCTAGCTTGAAATGTTTCTTCCAATCAATACTTTGTCAAATGTATCATATTCTGGTTATAGAAATCATGTCCAAAATTATACTCTGCAAGAGCAGGAAAGTTTGGACTATGTGACTGACCAGATAACATGTTGATTTATGGATTGGGAGGAGAAACAGAGCAACACCTCGAGCTAAGATAATATCTACAGTGGTGTGAAAAAGTGTTGGCCCCCTTCCTGATTATTTTGCATGTTTGCCACACTTTAATGTTTCAGATCATCAAACAAATTTAAATATTAATCAAAGATAACACAAGTAAGCACAACATGCAGTTTTTGAATTAGGTTTTTTATTATGAAGGGAAAACAAAATCCAAACCCACATGGCCCTGTGTGAAAAAGTGCTTGCCCCCTAAACCTAATAACTGGTTGGGCCACCCTTAGCAGCAACAACTGCCATCAAGCGTTTGCGATAACTTGCAATGAGTCTGTTACAGCGCTGTGGAGGAATTTTGTCCCACTCATCTTGGCAGAATTGTTGTAATTCAGCCACATTGGAGGGTTTTCGAGCATGAACCGCCTTTTTAAGGTCCTGCCACAGAATCCTCAATAGGATTCAGGTCAGGACTTTGACTAGGCCACACCAAAGTCTTCATTTTGTTTTTCTTCAGCCATTCAGAGGTGGATTTGCTGGTGTTTTGGATCATTGTCCTGCTGTAGAACCCAAGTTCGCTTCAGCTTGAGGTCACAAACAAATGTCCGGACATTGTCCTTCAGGATTTTTTGGTAGACAGCAGAATTCATGGTTCCATTTATCACAGCAAGTCTTCCAGGTCCTGAAGCAGCAAAGCAGCCCCAGACCATCACACTATCACCACCATATTTTACTGTTGGCATGATGTTCTTTTTCTGAAATGCTGTGTTACTTTTACGCCAGATGTAATGGGACACACACCTTCCAAAAAGTTCAACTTTTGTCTCGTCAGTCCACAGAGTATTTTCCCAAAAGTCTTGGGGATCATCAAGATGTTTTCTGGCAAAACTGAGACGAGCTTTTATGTTCTTTTTGCTCAGCAGCGGTTTTGGTCTTGGAACTCTGCCATGCAGGCCATTTTTGCCCAGTCTCTTTCTTATGGCGGAGTCATGAACACTGACCTTAACTGAGGCAAGTGAGGCCTGCAGTTCTTTAGATGTTGTTGTGGGGTCTTTTGTGACCTCTTGGATGAGTCGTCGCTGCGCTCTTGGGGTAATTTTGGTTGGCCAGCCACTCCTGGGAAGGTTCACCACTGTTCCATGTTTTCTCCATTTGTGGATAATGGCTCTCACTGTGGTTCGCTGGAGTCCCAAAACTTTAGAAATGGCTTTATAACCTTTTCCAGACTAATAGATCTCAATTACTTTCTTTCTCATTTGTTCCTGAATTTCTTTGGATCTCAACATGATGTGTAGCTTTTGAGGATATTTTGGTCTACTTCACTTTGTCAGGCAGGTCCTATTTAAGTGATTTCTTGATTGCGAACAGGTGTGGCAATAATCAGGCCTGGATGTGGCTAGAGAAACTGAACTCGGGTGTGATAAACCATAGTTATGTTTTAACAGGGGGTGGGGGGCAAACACTTTTTCACACAGGGCCATGTAGGTTTGGATTTTGTTTTCCCTTCATAAAAAAACCCTTCATTTAAAAACTACATGTTGTGTTTACTTGTGTTATCTTTGATTAATATTTAAATTTGTTTGATGATCTGAAACTTTATAGTGTGGCAAACATGCAAAAAAATAAAAAATCAGGAAGGGGGCCAACACTTTTTCACACCACTGTAATTGGTCAACACACCATTTTGGGATGTGTCCAAAAGCCCAGTTAAAAACTCAGGACACCACCAAATTATGCTTTTAGTCAAAAATTATGCTTTTCTTGCCTTGTGCCACCGTGT